>JAEMWC010001380.1:72500-117500 GCA_016490735.1 Pachyseris speciosa | reverse complement strand
AAATTTCTTATAACTCATATGATTGAAAACTGTAGAAACCTTTTTTTTTAGTTGATATATTAAATTTGTTTTTCCCAACGAGGCCATTTTCGAAATCAGTCAATTTTGAAAGCAAGTCCTGGTTCCCTATTTATTCACCAAATCACTGCCTTTTGATCGGAAATGGAACTGTTATAGGCCATCAACTAGTATTTATTCTGAAATGCTTTTCCTTCGGAAAAGGGCAGAAGTTGAAAAATGGCAATTTTACAGTTACTTCCATGACTGCCATTCTCTCTGTGATGCAAAATGTTTAAAATTGGGAAATTTCTGCACTGTCCCGCCATATTCTTAGATTTTGTGCCGTATAATTGTTTCAAATGTTTTTTCAAGTTATCTTATCTACGTCATTCTTGCTCTTGGTTTTATTTAAGAATCTCCTTTTGGCTAGCACAGGTATTACAAGAAAATTTCGTAAATTAGCTTGGGCTGAGAAAGGACTATTCATACCAATTCATGCTGAGCAGTCTCTTTCGATAACAGATGAAGGGCTTGGCTAACTTATTTCCATTTCCTATTTAAAACTAGAAAATCATGAAAACCACTGATAATGGCATGCGCAGTTCAAGTTGCGTGAACCTTAAAGATGGTATTGAAAGTTATCTGTAAAAAATGGACAGGTGTTTGTTAGTGCCCTAAGTCTAGAAATAACGAATATTCACGACTTTTTCACTCAAAGGATTTAGCAGGAAAAACAAGTTCAACCAAGCGTTTCAAGGCGCGATTTCCAAGTTATCAAACAAGCTATCACAGTTACAGCGAGGAAAATGCGCGTAGTCTGTTGACAACTGATCCTATGCAAGCATATGACGGACGAATTATAACTTATACCGTTCCACTGTCGTTGTTGTGTTCTCCGTCGTCTGTCCTTGGACGTTTGTCAGCAGGACACTGGAACTGAAAGCTTCAATCAGGTTAAATGTCACACAAACTACGGCATTTAAATTACAGATGAAAAACATAACAAAACAAAAAAAAAAACGGCTGGGTAGTACTGGGTAAACTCCCTATTAATACTGAAATGGCTTCCAACTGTAAAATAGCTCAGTACAACTGTGTATCATGTAATACCAGGCTGTCGATACCTTAATTTAATAGCAAATCCAGTAAATTAATTATAAGCGTGAATTGTTTTGGAAGTGTTGAGCTTATTCAATTTCTGATTAGGAATAAGGAGATAAGTGGAATGAGGTTTTCCAAAAGAACCTGTATTCGGAAAAATGAATAGTTTTTGTGTTGAAGTAAGAACTGGACCTGACTTTAGTTTAACCTGTTTGAAGTCCAGGTATGTTTTTTCTCCAAAGAACGTGTATTCCGTGTAAACAGCATCCTTTTCATTCCGTTCATTCTGCTCATGCTGCTCTTGCAGACCAGAAATGGAATACAGTTGTAGTTTAAAAACGTTCACGTTGCGCCCTATGGCTGATGGTCCTATGCATTTGATTTGCAAAGAGAAACCAAAAAATGATACCCATCTTGAAAATGACAAGGGATTCAGTTTTTACCTGTTTACTGAAGGCACGTATTCTCTTTTGTCGAACCTGAAAAAGAAATGCTTGACAATTATGACTGCCTTGATCAACACTGCACCTCTTCAGCACAAACTCGAGGCACAAATGATATTGTAAGGAAATGTGAAAAAAAAATGAAGTGGTTCGTACGTGGCCTTAGTGCCAAAAGAGTGGTTTCAGCCTACCAGATCACATTACTTTGTGAGGTATCCTTGTCACTCCAGCCACATCCCCAAGGGCTTTACATTTTCATTGCTTGTTTTATTGATATGTGGGTACTTGAGCCTGAGTATTAGCTATGCCATGCTGATGAGGCCTGACAAGGTCACATCTTTGATTTGGTAGATTTAAGGGGTAATGCCCGCTGCCATGTGGCCTTAGTGCCCAAAGAGTGGCTTCAGCGCACCAGATCACATTAGTTTGTAAGGTATCTTTGTTACTCCAGCCACATCCCACAAGCTTTACATTTTCGTACATGTACACTGTTTATGATACGCGCAAGTGTAACGTGAATTTTGACTGAAAAGGAAACTGTTCAAAATTTTAGGAATTTCTTCGAGATAAAGTAGTTTCGAACATGACTAAATTGTACCTAATATAATTTTAAAGATAATGCTGACGCGACGTTTTATCGAAGTTATTGTCGCTATTTTTCTACATGGTCAATGTAAGAGTTACTACTTTCGCGCAGGGCATATCCATTTTTCTCTATTGTCGCAGCTACTGGTGTGCTCTCGAGAACGCGCAAGGTTGTCCTTTATTAAGAAGGTACGTACATCTTCAGTATCGACTTCTTTCTCATAGCTGTTGAATACTCTTCAGAACATTCTCCACTTGTTGAAGCCTACAATAAACGTACAAAACAATTCTGATGCATATCATATTGACTGTACTTTAATCTTTAAGCTGTTGCTTGCATTTGAAAAAAGAAATGGCGATAGGGTCTCTACAGTGTTCCTTACAGGGAAAGTAGACATCCACCAAAATACAGTTGATCAGGATTGTTACCTTGAAAGCTACTGGAAGTTGCGTGCACAGCAGTATGTGACACCGTCTTACCATAGTTATAACCAGTCACATTTCCTATTTTGAAACGCCTAGACTACCGAACACTAACTTTCATTCACGAGTTAGTGATGCGGGACAAGTTTCATTGTTCTCATTGTCTGAACTATAATTTATTAAGTTCGCTGAAAAAAAAGGCTTGCTCTCCTTAAGACACAGATGTGTAAACTCACTCGCATATAATACACGTAATGCATCTATCAATGTTACGCTGCAGGGGGGAGGTTGGGCATAGGCGGGGGATTTGACCTTGCATCATTTCTTTCTGTTCAAATGCCCGACACCAGGGTTGCTATCGATTGACAAAACAAATTACAAATTCCCAACCACCGTCCCCTTGCAGAAAAAAGGCATTAATTCACCAAAAAAAAAAAAAAAAAAACGATACAAACTGTTCAAAATGTAGCTTCTTTTTACTAGCAAAAAAAAATAATGTCCATAAAAGTAAATTAACTTGTACTCCTGAGCGAGACAACAAAACGGTGTAATTCTGGTACAGTTCTCCTCAGAAAAGATCAGTTTTGTTTCTTTGAGCAATTAATGGCCATTATTTATACTTGCATCAACAAGCCTACAGTGTGCTCAACTCTCAACATTGCTATCAGTTCCTAAAACCTTTCTGCTTTTCAACAGTACTGTTATTGCTATGTCCTAAAGTGGCCATGAATCGCGCATGAACAAAACCTGAACATGACATATCTGTATTGGCTTTTACATTTGATTACAAGGTAGTTAAAGTTTTTGTATTTGAAATCACTTTATTGATACTTTGTGGCTAATCAGCCCATGTGATCAACCACACATAAAAAAGGTATCTCATAAATTTACAAACTAAAAGACTACCACAGTGTAATCAAGCACAATATCTTAGCGCTAAGTAGAGCCAGATGGTCTCTGTATTGTATTGTATTTTTATTTTTCTCTGTTGGCTACAAAAGGACACAGATCCTAACCATTTCTCTCAGTGCCCAAAATCCAAGGTGGCGTCAGTGGACCCCAGGCCACTAACAGTAAACGTCAAATGCCCCGACCCACAGGACTCAATCAATGATCAAAATTTCCTACCATGGGCAAACTTCTTATGTCAAAGCCCCCACCTATGCCAAGCCCCCCCCCCCCATCCCCCACTCCCTGCAGCTTAACATTGATATGTGCATAAATTATCCCCACTTTCTTCACCCCCCCCTTTTTATGACACACAAGACAGTGTTCATACCAAGTTTGACAGAATTTTAAACAAGATTGGCAAAGGATACTAAAATTAATAGCACAATTCAGAAGGAACTGGGGCGAGTTTCAAATTTTAACCCATCGATAAATTAACACCATCACATGAAAGATACCGTTGAGATTGGCCATTTGTCCAAATTTGGTGCTTTTAGGTTGAACAGAGACCATTATAAAGTTATGGACTTGAAAACATAGTTCAAAATCCATACAAATGTCTCTAAATTTGAGGCTGTGTCCCCAAAGACCACATAAACTCTTTAAATATTTTTCAGATTTGTGACAACTGTAAATTCTCGTCATGCACCTACTATTTAGAAATAAGTGAGGTCAAAATCACTTTGTTTGCCCATTTTTATGAATATCACACAAATCATATAAAATGTTAAGAGTTTATGTGGTTTTGGGGGACTTAGTCTCGAAATTAGAGACATTTGTATGGATTCTGAAAATGCTTTAAAGTTCATAACTTGATTTCTGTTCAACCTAAAAAGCATCAAACTTGGACAAATGGCCAATCTCAATGTTATCTTTTATGTGATGGTGTCAATTTATTGATTGCTTAACACTTTCACTCCCAAGAGTGACTTAAAAAGATTTTACTCTCTTTAAAGGGAGACGATTCTACTCGTCAAAGTGAGACCCTTTAGGGGTTAAAGGGCTAAAATTTGAAACTCACCCCAGTTCCCTGCATAACTCCAAAATGACCTATATGGAAAGAGGCATTATACGAAAAGCCTCAAAAGCCCTCCTCCCCTCCCTAAACAATAATGACACAAAAAGCCAACACTGCCATTACCTTGTTCTCATTTCTTTCTAGTATGTCTCTGTCCAGTTGTTCCTAAAATGATTGTTAGGGCATTAATAGTATTGGTGGATAACTAGAATTTTTTGGTATGCCAGGAAATCAACTCAACACCTCAATTGTCAAGTCTAATTAATAATAATAATAATAATAATAATAATAATAATAATTAAAAAATTTATAACGCGCCCCTTCCATGCAAATATGATCAAGAGCGCGTACCAACTGATGCTTAAATATTAAAAGTAAGTAAAAATAAAAGCTAAAATGAGCATAATAATTAAGGCTAAAAAGTAGACAACGCTAAAAATTAAATAAAACACTAAATATATTACATACCGGTAGTTGGTTAAAAAAACATTACATATCAAAAGCTAGTCTAAAAAGATGCGTTTTAAGTAAGGATTTAAAACGTTCAAAATTGTCCTCAAGGCGGATATGAAGGGGCAGATTGTTCCATAAATTAGGGGCCGCAGATGAAAAAGCACGATCCCCTAAAGTCTTTTTCAGTTTTAAACTGGGATACTTTAAGAAAAAACCGTTAGCTGAACGAAGATGATAGCGCGGCTGTTCTTTAATAGCAATTACAGATTAATTGCCATCAAACAGAGGCAAGGGATGCAGACTGTGTCTGATTTTCACTGGTCTCCACCTTCTGCTTTCATTTGATAAAACCAAACAATATAATTATATACTTAAAATTCCCAATGCATTTTCAGCTTTCAATGGAACTCAATCAACCAGAAATAATACATAAGCACAACCAGCAAGTACAGGAGATGGACTTATTAAAATGTTGCTGTGTGATCACTTACAGATTCTAAGTATTCTTGATCCTGCTGTCTTCACAGTTCTATGTTTCGCTGCATCAGATCCCTGTGTAGATGTTAATATGTCTTAAAACAATACTGAACTGATGTTTCAAACCATTATTGAAACAAAAAGACAGAAAAGTGGGCAATGTATTATCAAATCTACTGGTAGTTTTAGTCTACAGCAATTTAATATAATTGTAAATTGTACATAAAATTGTTTGGCGTTTAATTAAATTTCACTACATATAATTATTCACCCATACTTAAACACTGAATACTGGCTCATCATTGTTGATGTTTATGAAAATTAAATGACTTCTATTGGTGACAACTGTTGGGGACAGGTTTGGTGGTTGCAACAATTAGGTACAGGTTGTATCTCTGCTTTACACACATGGGTCAGTGGCAGCAGTGACAGATACAGTGTAACCATGAAGTCCTGGCTCTTACCTATGTGCTTGCACTGCCTGTGCAGCTTCACAGGCATCTTGTGTGGCCTGGTTCAATTGCAGCAAAAATTCCATCTCCTGTCCTGAAAATAAATTAAAATCATTAAAACTGTGATTGATTATCCTTGAGAAAAGCCTTGATGGCTGAGTTAAAAAGATCAACAAATGGGTATCTAAATAGGCAAACAGGACAAGACAAGTCAATGCCTGGGGAGTGTTTTTCAAGAAATCCATGGACTGTAGTTCCTTCCATCCTTCCTTTTTCTAATGAAAGCTTAACTGGTGATCCCATAGATCAAATCATGTGATGTTTGACTATAGTGTGGCTGTGTTACCCAGAATTATTTTCAGAAGTGAACATTTAGGCAAGTCGAGACACAAGATTGGCCCTCAGAAAAAGGGTGAAGTGAGTGCCTACTCACAGGAAGCCACAAATACACTAGTTTGCCCACCTGTCAATATATTAGATGTAAGCATCCTTTGTGATGATATGGTGGGGTGCATAATGTAGAATTCCACTGCATTAATATTTCCAGATGGCTTGATATGTTTGCCACAAACTATAAAGGGAAATTAGGAACATTGCATGTTCACAATTATTGTCATTTCAAAGAAAAAGTGTGTATACATACATAAAAGTTAAAAGTTTTACAAACTTGGAGCTAAAAGTTAAAACTTATGAAATATTTCGTCCGTTTTTTTCAACCGGACTTCATCAGTCAATGATATGAATGTTAAAAAGATGAATTTTAAAAAGGGGTTTTAACGCCTCTTGGGTACTCCTTGTTACACTTCTCACAATGGATCACAATGGCGAAACGGCCCGCTCTCTGGAAATCAGAGTGAAAGAACACCAATCAAGAAGTTCATCAGCTATTCACGAGCATTGAAAGAGACAAAAAAGAGACAAGAGTACTATCAACAAGACAAAAAGTACTATCAACCGAGGTAACACCTTCAAACGCAGGATAAAAGAAGCTATTCAAATTAAACTTACGAAACCGGCGTTAAACAGAGACAATGGTTACGAATTAGCAGCTATCTATGACACAATTCTAACCCCAAGAGGCGTTAAAACCCCTTTTTAAAATTCATCTTTTTAACATTCATATCATTGACTGATGAAGTCCGGTTGAAAAAAACGGACGAAATATTTCATAAGTTTTAACTTTTAGCTCCGAGTTTGTAAAACTTTTAACTTTTATTATGTTTCCGGAGCAGGAAACAAATGTTTTTGATTGTATACATACAGTTGAAACTTCTTGGGGACAGAGGAATGTGGCCATTGTAGACATTTCCATTATGGAGTGGTAGGGGTGTAATAAGAAACCATTTTTGGGGGGGGGGTGGGTGGGGGGAGGCACAGCATTTTTATCTCAAAACTGACACTTACATGTATTGTTAGTAGAATATAATTACATAACAAAATCAAAATATCTATGTATCAATAAAACAAAGATAACTGTTCAGAATGAAAAATAATTGTAAAAAACAAAACAAGATGTACTAAGTTTAACTTTACTTGCATGTAGATTGAGCTGCTATGTACAATAAAAAATGTTAATTAACCTGGCCATTAATGGTCAAGAAGTTACATGTACTTAATGGCAGCTGGGATGTGTTTTGTTGGTGCCATTCAGCTGTTGTGGAGAAGTGGACGTTGAGAGGTTGACATACGAATGAACAGTATCGGAATCCACCAGGACAAAAATAATAATACATGATAATATAATGCCATTCAGTTCAGTTTATTTATTTCACACTTAATTTTATACAAAGCAATAACATTGAAAAAATACCATAGACTATAGAAGGTAGAGATTACAGAATGTGTGTGGTGGACAATTAGTAGTGAACAGCAAATGCCATTCAGTGTTGAAATTAAGGTGGCTGCTGTGCAGAGATGGCCAATAGTGTGGGTTTTACTGCATTATTTAATATGATTTAATATGGTTTCAATTGTCCGCTGAATGTAAAACTCATAAACTCAAGGTAACAAAGTGGTGCTAACAAAAAAATGTAAGTCATGCATGTTACGTGTATGTGACTATTAAGGTAGAATTGAACAGACTTCAAATTCATTCACATGGCCATAATTAGATACTGTTTCATGCACTGTATATCCAGCTCTTAACAACCTGAGTGGTGAGCACTGCATGACTGACATGCATATGGTTAATCAGAGGGTACACCAACGTAGTTCCTTACCAGTGTATCTTCTTTTATATGGACAACATGAATTATCTCAAATGTACATCACAACTTACCCTTGTCATCAAAAGAACTCCCTTGCAGTGCTATATGAATGTAACACTGATGGGGCAGTGGCAGAAGTGCCATTGGTGTCATCACTGACCTTACATTGTTTAAAATGGAAAAAAAAAGTCAAGACATAAAAACTTGCTATGTTATTAATTCAACAAGTTAAATTTTGTAAATGGATTGATGTTCAGATGTAGAAAGCTACATCTCAAACTATTAATATTTCTGCTGCTTGATTAACCATATTAAGTTCCTTAAATTATACATATACCGTAAAAGGTCTATTAAGCCCCCAGGGGGTTTATTGAATTGCAGGCCACATTAACGGGGGCTTATTAGAGAGGGGGATTAATAGAGAAGGGGGGAGGCTTATTTCAAATCTTAAACACACTGTTTTCATCTTCAAAGAATTTTTGTACAAAACTCTTACAATTGCAGAGAAACTATTATTTAATGAAGAGCAGCAAACAGTATTATGTGTTCGAGTACATGTATATATTTGTTTAAAAACAAACCCACTGATCCATGAAGTGGATTTCGTAAGAGGGTATAGGAGGGACTATCTGCAAAATCTCGTGTCCTAAAGGGGGAGGAAAACTTATTACAAAAACTGACTTAAAAATGGGGGGCTTATTAGAGAGGGGAGGTTATTAGAGACGGGGGGCTTAATAGAGCTTTTACGGTAAGAATGCTCTGTAATGTTTGCTTTATATCTGCAGTCCTCTAACAGACAGATATTCATGGTGTTAAGGTGTGAAAGAATTTGGCTGACTCCTGCAATAGACAGGGGTTTCAATAAAATTTGAAGTAGGCAGCAAGTAGGAGTAGAGTAGGTGATAGTATTAAGAAAAAATAGAAAATCGTTCTTTAATTTACAGTGTACTTCAATTTAGGGAAAAAGCAGCCAACATCTCTGATCGAAGTAGCCGACGCTTTTTGTCGGATGTTGGTGCTTACTGAAACCACTCAATACATGTAGATGCTGTCAGTGAGAGTTTCTCTATATAAATTTTAGTTCTTACCTTAAAAATGTGCATGGCCTCTTGTGTTGGCCTATATCGTGTAAGCACCACTGGGGTGCAATCAGCATGGCTCTGCATTCGCACCTAGAGGATAAAGAAAACAATTGCAGACACAAGACTGCAGTGTAAATATTTGTCCATTTCCTTTAATTCCTGGACATCAAATTATCACTCATTATTACTTTAATCTGAAGTCCATTACACCATAGTCACAATCTCGTACCCAGAGTCCTCAAGTTGTTTGGTCAGCGGGTGGACAGTCCTGGAGAGACTCTGGGATAATGGACCACCATTTTCCAAGAAAATCTGGGGTAAAACAATGGAAGCCGTTACGGGCCAGCCAATCAAATAATTTGAATTTTTCCCATTACCCCAGAGTCTCTCCTGGTGACCAACTGGGTACGAGATTGCCATAGTCATTGAATCACAAATCATTTTCTGCTGTCTCATTAACGTAATTGGTACTGCAAACCGGACTGCTGAGTGGGATACGGTAGGTCATTGTTCAAACCCCAAACTGGACCACAAACCACATGGGGCTTAAAAAAATTATTTGGTAGGATCATGCTGGCTGTATGCTCATCAATACCTGCAGCGCAGTTCAGATGATCACATCTTTGGGCAGTGATGTTAAACCATCAGCCTTGTGGCTCCCTCACCCACACACATAAAACTGGAAGGGAACGACTAAAATAACTCACCCAGCACACTGATTGAAAGGAGTAGGAGATGTAGTTCCAAGTGATGTGGTCAGGTCACACATATCAGGGTTGGGTGGATCAGGCCAGGCAATCAGGGCTGCATCACCACCTGTTCCCAAAAGCCTAGCTTCATTTTATATCTATTTGGATTACATAGATAAAACGTTTTTGTAATAATGTTTTATGTTTTATACAAACATATGCGTGGGATTTGGGCAACCTCTACAGTGTATGTATTTGGCTAATTTAAAAATAACTCTGAGGTAACTACTAAGCTTACAGTTTTGTTCAGCTGCAAGGTCCTTTTTTAATTTCTTGCATTTTACAACAATGTTTTAGTTCATCCCTACTATATTTCTTCCTATCCAATTAACACCTAGCCCTGCCACATTACTGAACATGGACATTGTGTGCACATTCTGATTTAAACTGTACAGTCAAACAATTTTTAGACTATATAATTATAATTGAATGGAAAATTCCTTGGCAACTTTTTTTTCAGTTTCATTTTAAAAGTGCTACAATTATGTGAAATAGCTTTCTATTGATTTTTAATTTATTTTATGATTTTTTTGGTAAGCACGATACTTAAGCTATTAAATATTCTTTCTAGTTTGAGATAACAAAACACAATTAAAAGAGACCTGGTGTAGTGGTATTAAATGTATAAATATTGGTGGTATTTGATTTTACCTACTGTAGGTCAAAATGAATTTCCTTTGTCTTCTAACCCTAATTATTCATGAGAAGACAAAGGAATTTCATTTTAACCTAGGTTAAATGAAAAATCACCTGAGATCAAATTTAACCTGTCACATTAATATAATAACATAATATGCACTTACATACTTCTTGTGCATGTAAGCATAGAAATGGAAGTCTTTGTGGAAAGTCATGGACTGCCATCATGCAGCCTCCTCAACAACTGCAAGTCATAGGCTGGTCCACTTGTATAATCTGAAAATACGCAATCACAATTCATCAAAATCAAGTTATATTGTACACTGTAGACCCTTGAAATCAATTAACATAAAAGAGCAGTATACATACATATAATACAAGCATAAAATTATGGTGAGAAATTACCTGTTTCTGCTGACATCAAACGATCTGAATCTTCTTTTACATTTCCCACTGAAATATTAAGACAGGTTTTGTACATTACTATTCAATGTGGCAATGTACTAGTGAGTAAACACAGTAGTCATTACTGGAATGAATCTAGGAGCATACTTTTAATACTGAACTGCCATGATGTAGACTGCTAGCAGCCCACCTTTTCTCTAAAATTTGTCGAGTTCTCATCCTCGCACACACTTTCACAAACAACGTGGTTCATATGAAAGGGATTGGGGCGTGCGCCTCCTGTCTCGTCCCAATCCTTCTCAACCTCTTTTTTTTCTGGTGAGCAAGAGAGTTCAAGAGAGAAATTCGAGACAAAAACCGACTGCAAGCAGTCCAGCCATGATGTTTCCCTTTAGAGTCAATTAAACTTAATTACGAAATAAATAATATACACAGTCAGATAACATTAGAAATGCCTTGAAAAAATGTAATGAAACAAGACTAGTGTTTAACTAGAAAACTGTGCAGTTCACTGAAGTGCTAGGCAGTTCCCCCACAAATACTTTATATTTAGCTTTTCCTATTAATACCTTAATAAAACTGTAAATTAACTAAATACACAAATATATTTTAATGTGATGTAATAAGGGTCAATGTATTATTATAAAATGTTGTCTTGTCTTATCTTGCCTCTCCAATCCAGTACCAATTAAAGCTGAGGTGGTCACATGAAAGCTTCCTTCATTCCATACATAAACCTGTTTCTTGTTACATGAAAAGTACTGTGGACTAATTAGTAAATGAACCCCTTTTGGTGGCTGGTATATTGGAGGATAATGTCCACTACTGATAGATTGTCCAAGAAAATTCTCCTCCAATATACCAGCAAGCCAGAAAGGGTTTATTTTTTTAGAACCCTTCAATTAATTTTCATGTCCAGGGCACGACATTAACTTTTTTCTCAAGGAGACATTTGGTTCCTAAAAATTTCAAAGAGGTTGCCAAGTTCAAAAAGTTAGTAGCCATTTTCTCCAGAAATGAAAGAAAAAGGAAAGCATGTTATCAATAATCACTCCATAACAAGAGCAAGCCAGGTTTGGAAAACTGGGGAATGTTCTGGGCCCACAAGACATATTGTTAGCAAAAAGGGCATTTCAATCCAAAATACACAATGTAGCTTTTGAAAAATCTAAGATGGCGGATGTTGATGAATTCACTTCTTGGAGTCCGTAGAGTTCATGACGGTCAGTTTGCTACCAACCTCATTGTTCGCACCAATTTACCAGCCTGTTTCCAAGAGTTTATTTAATAGGCCAATTTCCAATTGCATGCTCAGCGACCTGCCCTATGACTTGAAACAAGGCTGGGGGTGACCTTGTTTTGATACAGACCTCAATGCTTTTCTCATGTAAATCATGTTTTTCTCATGCTAACTAGTCCACATTTGCATGAGAAAGACGGAAAGGTTTGTATCAAAACAAGGTCACATCCAGCCTCACTTCCACTCAAAGGTCAGGTCACTAAACACACAACTGTAAAATGGGCTATTGTACATAGCACATAAAGGACTACATTTAGGATGTAGGGAATGGTTTTGGTCACCAATTTGGCGACTAACTTTTGAAGCTTCTTCGCGAGCGACTGTTTCAGGCACAATGTCATGCCCCCATATCAAATGTACACATGCAGTTGAAAGTTGAAAATGTTGAAAAAAAAGTGATCTGACGATTGTGAACGACATACACTGTAAACAACTGCATTGATTGGAATCTTCAATTTGAAATTGAAAAAACTTTATAAAGACTGGCTTTGTTTTATCCTTTAAACTGGAGGACAAAATTATATTGATGCAGCAGGCAGGGTATATTGCCTGATACCTGTCCTCTGCTTTGTAGCACGTGATCCAAAACAACCAATAAAAGAGCACAAAAAATAATCGGTGGGTTATGAAAAAGTTAAGTCTGATATTTATCATACGTCACACATACAGTATGTACATCTACATGGATATGTTGTCTATTTGATACCATCAAAACTCAAAATTACTAACCAGTGATAAACAAGAAGACACGTTTGGCCCGAAAAATTCTGTTCATTGATAACAATGACAATGTTACGCCCCCTGGTAGGGAGGGAAGGGAAAGCAAACACGAACAAGAAACTAGCACACAAAGCTATCTGGCTGACCACGTGGAGATGCGGGCATGATACTCGTTGAGATAACCCAGTTATTAATTAACCTCTTTGATACCATCAAAACTCAATATTACTAACTAGTGATAAACAAGAAGACACGTTTGGGCCAAAAATGTCATTTTAATGATAATAATGACAATGTTGTGCCCCAAGGAAGTTGAAAGAAATAGGCCCAAATGTAGATGAATGAAAAATAGAATTGACCAATATATAATAATTATAAATGATAAGAAAAGGAATAACCAAACGAGCTTGTAAAATCAACGATTTGGCCTACAGAGGCCTGCGGCCATGTCAGCTACCGTGGAGCGTGCACGTAGCGGTATTGATGGATAGTGCTTATACACATCAGAGCGCCAATCCCCATGCAGTTGGAGCAAATGTTCTGGAGCCCCTGGTTGGAACAGAAAAATTGTGCCTCCGCGTGAGGATAATAGCTTGCAGTGGTGAGGCAGGGGTGAGGCCGAGCTTGCTGATAAGTCGTTTGAGAGTCGTAGTGAAGTAGGACGTCATGACAGGAGTAAGGCTGGTTGCAGCAGAGAAGCAGAAGAAAGGATCGTTGGGATTGCTAGCCTCCAAGCTGAAGTAACGGTGGATGGTGGTGACTGGGCAGAGAAGACAATGTGGAATACTGGGCAGAGGGACAACATGAATTCATTCCTTATGTTGGCGTGTCTTGGACCATTTTACTGATGCTTAGGAAACAGCCAGAAGGAAGAGGTACTCAACCTGAGGCAACTAATAGATCACCCAAGGCCTGAAAAGCGGTGGACGATTAAGTAGGAGTCTCTGCCGCCCGGAAATCGTCAATGTAATTGGTACAAGAGTAGCCAAGATTCTTGTACATAAAGGAGACGGCAGAAGTGGTGGTCCGGCACATCATAATTGAGGAGCCAAGGCCGATACGAGGAACAGTGTCAAAGTAGAGGTGACTACGGTGCTGGCAACCCAAGAGATGATAGTCGTAGGGGTCAATATGCAACTGGTGGTATGCTTGACTCAGATCTTTCTTGAACAAATGACAATTTCAGGACTCAAGACTAAGTTTTCAGCTTACTAGCCCAGTGGCTAATGAGAGGTTTGATTCTCTAGCCAAACCAAAATTTTCACTAGGCAGACTTCTTTGCCAGACATTAAATCCTGTCAAGCAGTTTGTGTAAGTATGTTTGACATTTGAAAGTTTTATAATAAACATAATAGTCTTTTTTTCACCATAAATTAATGGCTTGAAATAAAAAAAACTCACTTGAACGAAGACAAATTATTTCACATCAATTATTTATCAAGTTTCACCACGTAATGATAATGCTCTAGAAACACTATTAACAGTGTGATGAAAAGAGAAACACTTTTAAAACCTTGCCTTCAAAGAAATAAATTGCCAATAAAAAGCACATCAAAAGCACTACAGTAGAACCTCGATTATCTGGACTCTTTGGGACTGAGCTGAACAGTCTGGATAATCGAGAGTCCAGATAATCGAAAATATGAATATTAATGAGCTAAAACTAAACATGAATGACTGAACTATCCCTTAACAAAATAGACTATACTTTTTGTATATGCTTTATGCACACAAAGTATACTACATTGGGTATACCAAAGATATACTTTGATGTATACTTTTTGTAATAGTAATTTGGGACGGCTGAAAGTATACTTTTAGTATACCATGTCCAGTCAAGTATACTAAAAGTATACTACGAAATATAGCACAAATAAATTTCAAAATCAAAGGAGTATACAGAATGTATACTTTCTGTATGTATGATAATTTTATCACATACAGGCTTTATTTATACTCGGGCTTTGTATCAAAGTATACTTTTAGTATAATTTCAGATATGAAACAGATGACCAGCTTTGAAAACCCATGTGCTTGCTGGTATAAACTTGAAATTATTTTATAATATAATGATTGTATTATATATTTATTGGGATTTAAGGTAAGATGAAACCAACAAAATAAAATCCAAGGCATAATAACATGCATTTTATTCATATATGCAACTGTAACATAACATTCTTGAAAGAGAACTCTAAGGGAACACTCTTTGTATGGAAAAGGTCTATACAAAATTCATCTCCGTCTGGTCTTCGCTTCACGTTTATGTGGCAAAGCAAGGCTGGCTAACAGTGAATTTTGGGCTTTTGAGTCAATATTAATGTCAGTGATGCTCAAATGATTAGTCAGTACAATTTAACTTTGTGTAATCGAAAGTTCAGATTCAAAGAAACCAAACGATTCCTCCGAATACGAATGGCAGCCATGAATAAACGATTCAGAAATTCTGTCTTCTAGTCCTTCAAATCAAACGGATTTACGCAAGTGACCAATTAAACTTATTATATCTTGTTAATTCTAGAACTTTACCATTTCAAAACTAAACAATGATGATGTAAAGATGCAAAAGAGAAGATAAAGAATCAGATGACAAATTCGAACTTCTGATGAGTGACGATGAGTTGAGAAATCTGTGATCCAAACATCTAACCTTTCTTTCTAGCCAGCCTGGGACATTTTGTGGTTCATGAACTATATGTCTGTTCATTTTCTTCTCCTCAACTGATGTGTTTTAGTCGTAAAATCCTGGGGAATCGAACTTCATAGAAGAGTAACGCAGCCAGCTTCAAACCCACGCTTTTGTCTACACACGCGATGTGACGTTCAAGTCGAGTTGCGCATGCGTTAATGACCTCACGGCTTTCCTGGGAACTAGCTTGCTCAAATTCAACATTACCCTGCGAGCAGAGGCCCTTCGATCTTCCTAGATAAGTCGGGAAGAGGAAGGAACCTCTGCCAGCTGCCTCGACTTTCTTTGATGTGCCGTTCATCCACCGAAGTGGATCAGTCAGTCCGGTTAGAAACTAGTCAGACCGGTTTCGGCCCACAACGCATGCCCTTTGCCAGAAATTACTGACTAAATAGGTGCCCGCGGTTCATAGTTTACACTCGTCTACTGACAAAATGATATTCGTTTCTCTGTCGAAATCCGTAAAATCTCAACTCGTCATCTTTACAGGCAGACGACAACAGCGATGAACGACCCGAGCGGATTTTCTTGTAAGCTTTGGGCGATGGGCTCGGTTTTGTGAGTCGCTTTACACTGATCGTCTTGCGACAGGACAAGGCGTCACTGAAGAGTATTTTTAACGGAGCTCGCTTCAGTAATTTGTTGAATGATCACACTATTCCTTTTATCCAACGATTCCATTTGCCGGCCACATAGTCTACAGACACCACATGACTGAGCAGTTAAGTCAAAATTTTCCTCTAAGATGCTCTGTAACTTATCTCGAAGGCCAGTGTGATGTTTCACTTCAAATGTACATCGTTCCGTGCCGACATACCGCACAACAATAACACCGAATCTTTTCCTGCAGTTCATGTTTTTTCGTCACCTTTTTCCGTGGCGTCTTAGAAGAACCTAAAATACGAGACGATTCCCTAAAAGAGTCGCCTGGATTAAAACTGGAAATACTTCGCTTTTTTGCAACGAATCCTTGAGACTATTTTGCCGTGCAAGAACCTCGTGAGAAAATATTAATAGTTAATTTCTAATGAAAGCGTCGGTTACATTTGAATTTGACGCATGCTCAACAGGGAAAGTCGAGGCGGCTGGCAGAGGTTCCTTCCTCTTCCCGACTTATCTAGGAAGATCGAAGGGCCTCTGCTCGCAGGGTAATTCAACATGGAGGCTGACGTACTCAATTCCGATGGATCGATTGGGAAAACAAGAGGTTTCCTGAAAAATAGACGGCTTATTTCCGCCATTATAAGTACTCAGAGGCGAGAGAAACCTTTTTGTGTGGTTTTATCAACATAAAGTGGTCCAAGTGAAAGAAAACACTACTGCAACAGTCAAATCCGAAAATGAGCAAAAACACTTCACTTGCATGTTTCTTCTTCGCTCTGTCTCTTCACGGGGTATAGAGGGAGTTACCTTTTACAGTAGGATCAGCTAACAAACTGTTTTGTTTCTGGCAAACTTGTTTGCCAGTGGAAGCGGTGGATGAATTATTTTCTCAATTAGCGCTACAAACAACAGTGAGCTGATCAAGTGTTTTGCAGTACATGAGGTAAACAGAAAGGTTACAGTGCAAATAAATGCTCTGACTAATATCTACAAAAGTTTATTTTCTTCCTTTAAGTATTTTCAACTACTGCCCTCAACATTCTTGTGTGACTTGGAATTTGTTTCAAACAGTGCATTTAAGTTACTTTTTTTGTATACCAAGTGGCTTGCCTAAGTAAGCTATATATTATTTTGTACCAACCTTGCTTGTAAGGGAAACAAACACATAAGGCACCCTGAGATGTCAACGTTTTATGACTCAGTGAATCAAGCATTCAGTATTTACCACTTTGGAAGAGAAAGTTGAGGTTAAATTCAGCTGTCAAATGCTTCTCCAGCAGATGTTTACACACAGGACATAATATCAGCATAATTTACCTCGCACAAATGAGGCAAACACACCATGTACAAAATCGTTATCTTCCTAATTACTGATAAGGATAAAAACGTTGTGAAGAAATTCAGAAATTGCATGAGGCCCCCTTTCACCAGTCTGTCCTCATTTTTCCCACTCGCTCGCAACATCTTTCATTCCCTAAACAACATTCCCCGCTCGCCAAATAAGGAAATTGTTATCGCCAATGACCCCTACACTGGTGCAGTTGTACCTCACTTTCTTCCAGTAGTTAGGAAAGAAAATGATTTAATTGCTGTTCCACTGGAGAGTATTGTTGGAAGATGCTTTCACATGAACTGTGGAAATCAAAATACTTAGTTTTTGGGAATATTTCCCAATCAGTATAAGAAAGACTGAACAGTTTATTCCATTATAGTGGTATAAATTGTTTTATATTACGTACAGCGTGTATAAAATGCAATCTGCTCAGTAATCTAGTACTGCTTTTACAAATGCATTTCTAATTTTGTTTAATAGCTGTTCTTAGAAAGCAAACCAACTGCAAATACTAAATAAATGTCAGTTGCAATTTGTCGTGCTGATCTTTACGGCTTTTTGTCTGCATGTGTATCCACGCAATCAAAATTACATAGAAATACAGCTGACTTTTGTGGTATATTCAATTAGTATACATCCTTGCATTTTTGTCCAAATCATTTGTTGTTTTTGTATACATATAGTATACTACAAAGAAGATAGTGATTATTGTTCTTTTCAGATTGAGCAATGATGTATATAATAAGTATACATCATTGGTCTTTTATCAAACAGTTCAACATTGATGTATACACATTGTATACATAAGCAACTCACCTTAACCATGATGTATACAAAAAGTATACATCACTACAGACAAGAAAGCTGAAGTTTCCCTTGATGTATATTTGACGTATACAAAATATATACACATGAGCTATGTAACGCAGACAATGTATACTCTTTGTATACTAAAAGTATACAATTCAAACTTCAATTTTGGTAAGGGATTGGAGCGTGAAATCTCACTTAGAAACAATTAGAACACCTGAGCAAATCAGAGCTCAAACTGCGTACAGATTTGTGTTTTGAAGCGAAACAAATTCAGTTTGAACTGGAGTTTCGTTACTTAATTTGAAGAGTAAAAGTTTTGCTGCAGATCTTAAATATGGCTAATTAATATTCATAAAAAAAACTGGGACCAGCTATGCAAGTCTGGATAATCGAAAAATCCAGATAATCGAGGTCCGGATAATCAAGGTTCGACTGTATTTCATAATGAAATTCAGCATTTATAAGACAGAGTATTCTGCCTTTTCAATCAAATTTGTGTGCTTTGTAGAGTTTCTGTTATCACTTTTTTCATTGTTGTGACAGCATAAAGGTAAGTGTCACGTGGAATACCACAGTAGACAGATTGACCAGGAGGGTAACTAAGGTAGATGACGACACATGGTTTGCCGGTCCGGCTGTAAGCGATTTGGAGAGGAGAGATCACCAACGAGAACCTAGCACACAAAGCTATCTGGCTGAACACATGGAGATGCAAACATGATACTCATTGAGCAAACCCTGTTATTAATGAACCTCAATAAAAATTAAATTCATGTAAACATTTTGCAATCAGTTAGCTTTCAATTGTTTCCTCATATTAATTGTTACAGTTACAAAAATCTTACGAAACCCGTGGTCACACTACAGCCTTTTTCCTAGGTAAACACGATTTACCAAGGGCAAATTCACCATACATTTCCCTAGGTAAATTCATCTCGGGTTTAATTTTTCCTCGGTAATAAATTCTGGAAAGGTCACACTGCTGATAATTATGATGAACTCCCAAGGTTGTCGCGCAAAGCAACGAGTTTAAATATTTCATTTGCGCAATTGTATTTTTGGTCGGCCAGCGGAAGAGTAACTGGTAACTCTTGCGGATGACTGAATCCATATGAGAATGCATTGTATGCATTGTAATCGAGGAAAAGAGGTTGGTTGGCTTGTGTCACTATGGCGCCAAGAGTTGAACAAATATCCATTTTTGAATACTGGCTCAGACTCTTTAGGATAGATTCCAAACAGCTCCTAGAACTAAAAATAATGTCAAAACTGAATTTGAAGAGATACTTACAACCCTGCCAGCTGAACTGCGACATCTTTCAGATCATTCCCGTGCAAAATCCTGAACCTTTATCAGTAGATGACACTTGCCACAAAAATTTCTTTCACAAACATGATTTATGTCCGATTCTGTCATCACGACCTTCGCTGATGACTGTTTATTGGTTGGCTACATGTACCTCAGTATTTCATTTTTCCCCAGCTATCGCTTTCGGGTAACTGTCAAGGGAAACTCTATTGTTCTCATGACATATCCAAGTTCCATAAGATAAAATTTCCCCGAGGTAAGTTTATACCTTGGGAAAAATCGGTCACACTTAAAAAATTAAGTTCCCCTAGGTAAACTGTCAACAAGTCGAGTTTACCAAGGTAAAAAGTCTGTAGTGTGACCACGGCTAATGAAAACAGTAGAGTTTCACCCAAAGCAGAAAACAAAGTACAGCTGTACCTCTTTCTATTGTAAGTATGCTGTTAATGCACTTTCTCATAATAGGACAATTGCATGCACAAGATTATCTGTTGTTGCCTTTGCCCTGACCCCTCCTGTAACCACTGCACCAACTGTACTAACTGACTCTTAAGAAAACAGAAAATACCAGCATTAAAGTGCATATGAAGCAAAATTTTTCACTAGCTTGTTCGAAAGAGCTTTCAAAATGATGAAGAACGGCGTTTATTTTATTGTGATAGCACTCTTGGTTGCCGAGTTATTCAAGGTTTTTCATTTATGCAAATTAGAGGACTTGTGACGTCACAAGGTGGACACATAATGAAGTAAAATCACAAAATATGGAATATCTGTGCAAATACTAAGTCTACAGGGTTGAAATTTTGCAGGGTTGATGTGCTGCCAGAACTACACATTATGATAGTGGTTATGACGTCACCATAGCAACATACTTGTTACCAGACCTCTACCTTCCCAAATGAGAAATGCCTTATTTATTGCTCCAGAGTCTAACACACTTTCTTGTACTTCTGCTGTGTAATGTCTATATTTGCTAGCACCCACTGAATGAACGTCAAGAGCAAACAGCACTTCTTGGGGAGGGAAACTCTGATTTATCCTTTGGAAAGGTAGAGATCTCGTAACGAGTATGTTGCTATGGTGACATCATTACCACTATCACAATATGTAGTTCTGGTAGGACATCAACCCTGAAAAATTTCAACCCTGTAGACTCAGCATTTGCACAGATATTCCGTATTTTGTGATTTTACTTCATTTTGTGTCCACCTTGTGACGTCACAAGTCCTCTAATTTGCATAAATGAAAAACCTTGAATAACTCGGCAACCAAGAGTGCTATCACAATAAAATAATTAACGCCGTTCTTCATCATTTTGAAAGCTCTTTCGAACAAGCTAATGAAAAATTTCGCTTCATATGCACTTTAAATGAAGGGCTGGGGGCATAAACTGCCTATGTGTAATTTTCCGCTGTTTTTTTAGTTCGCTTGGATTTGTCCAAATTTTTGCATGTGAACTGCATTTTGATTCAAAAACAGTGTCCCGTATTTTTTTTCACCGATTTCTTTTTCGTTTTCGAGAAATAACGTATGCAAAAAAAAAAAACACCTAAAAACTACACATAGGCAGTTTATGCCCCCAGCCCTTCATATGTCTGCCTTATTAACATGCATGAAGCAATGCCCAAGGGTATTCTTTATGCGCAATGTGCCTTTTTGACTCATAAACAGCCCACAAGATACCCATCTGACTTGGAAATGGTCGACTTTTTTAAATGCAGCACTTATTACCAGTGTTTTGCTTACTGATAGTGCTCAAGAAGCATCCTTAGCTGGAAAACGGTGCGCAACATTCTGGGTTGACTTAAAAACAGCACATAGCAACCTTGGTTAACCTTAAGCCAGCGCGCGTAGATTTTGTCCGACTTGAAAACAGCACTCAAAAGATTTAAGGTTATTGTTAAGTTTAGAGTTAGGGTTAAAATTAGGGCTAGGGTTAGAGTTAGGGTTAGGGTTAGAGCTAGGGTTAGGGTTAGAGCTAGGGTTAGGGTTAGGGTTAGGGTTAGAGCTAGGGATAGGGTTCGGTCTAGGGCATTGCGAACGTTAACGTTAAAGTAAGCGGCGTATTTTGAGTCTCGCACAGGTTTCTTGGTTTCTTGGTTCCTCCGAAATGAAAAGAGCGCACAGGTTTCTTGGTTGATTCTTAATTCTTTTGGGAAGGCTTTGGCCAATGTAAGTAAAGTGTTGAAGAGGGTGTTTTGGTTGAAAACGGCATACAGCGGGATCGGATTTGATTCTAACTCAGTGCTTAAAAAGCTTGCTGTCGGCTGAGAAATAGAATAAAATATTAAAGAAGGCTATTTTTATTTGAAGATACCTTTTGGCCACTACCAACAACTTCTGTTTATGAGCAACACCGAAAATTTGAGTTAACGATGTTCAAGGGCAAAATTAAGAGTTAAAAGAGTAAGCTGTTTCCCGTCGGTTTCCGCTTCGAAACAGAGATTTGACTGGCGCTTCGCTGTCTTTGGTCATTATTGAAACGATTTTGAAGGGTTCACTTTCGTCGTCAAATGGAACCAGTGGAATGAAATTCGTATCACAAATCAAGAACGTAAATGACGACAGTGAAAAAACTGGAACAAAATACTTAAGTAGTTTTGTTGGCTTCAAGACGTAAATATTTGCATAAGATGTGAAATTTAATCCGTATCGTCTGATGTGTAACACAACGACTTGTTAAAATGTCTCGCACGCAAATACGTTTTTGCTGGTGTTTATCTCGCTTGAAACTACGTTTTGCTGATGTTTACAAGCCTCCATAAAATCAAAATAACCGAGTTGATCGATGCAAAACTTATTTATACAATGTATGTTGAAATTCGGCAGCATGTCTCCTTGTGTTTACATAACAACTCGACAACTGACCATGAGTAATATTTTCCACGCGCGCCCATGCAACTTTTCCCTGGATTGTTTTCAAGATGGTCATCGAAAACGGACGGACTTCTCGTCATGCTGACTTCCCTCTCTCGGATGAATTCCCCGTAATGTTTCCGAATTTTGACGAACTGTTTCACGGCTTCGATGGCCCGCGAGACAGCGCCTACTTCGGCCGCAATGAATTGTGGGAATTTTATGCCCTCCGCGAGCGATAGACACTCTGCAAAACATCACTGACTTTTTTGCCCTAAAACTCCAAAAACACCTCTCCTTTTCGCAAATTCTAGCATGGTAACCTTTCAGAAATGGACCAAGACTAGCAAAACCGAGCCGCTTTTGAGACGAGAGATGTTTTCAGAGTTTTTTTCTGCCCGGCTCTTAATCTCTACTCCCAAACCGGAGAGTTAAATTCATCTCTCTCTTCATGGTTTGGCAAGCAGAGAAAACACGACTGGCTTCTTTCAGCCGTGTTAGACTTGTGGATCAAAAGACTTCATGATGTCCTTCGATCACCGAACGAACAGGCAAATTGACATAATTTGATTAAACCAAACAAGCTTACGCGGATCGAGTCGGGAGCTTCGGCAGACACGTTGCGTAAGTACCAATGTTTTAACCGCCAAAACTTTTAGTCTACGTCACACTATGGAACAATCCTTTCTTCCTGTCAATCATTTCATGCCCAGTTTCAGTTTTACCCTTCAGTTACGAGCATTTGGCGCTAAGTTTACAAATAAAGAATACCCTTGGGCATTGCTTCATGCATGTTAATAAGGCAGACATATGAAGGGCTGGGGGCATAAACTGCCTATGTGTAATTTTCGGCTGTTTTTTTAGTTCGCTTGGATTTGTCCAAATTTTTGCATGTGAACTGTATTTTGATTCAAAAACATTGTCCCATATTTTTTTTCACCGATTTCTTTTTCGTTTTCGAGAAATAACGTATGCAAAAAAAAAAAAAAAAAACACCTAAAAACTACACATAGGCAGTTTATGCCCCAGCCCTTCAAATATTAAAGGGGAGCAGGGATGGTGTAGTGGTGAGAGCACTCATCTCCCACCAATGTGGCCTGGTTCTGATTCCCAGACTTGGTGTCATATGTGGGTTGAGTTTGTTGTTGGTTTTCTTACCCTTGCTCCAAGAGGTTTTTCTCTGGGTACTCCAGTTTTCCCCTCTCCTCAAAAACCAACATTTCCAAATTCCAATTCAATCCGGAATTTTGAGGGATACAGCTTTGCCATCGATCAGCTGGATTACTGTTAAGACAAAAGTGTCTAACCCTCATTAAACAAAGTTTATTGATTCATTTATTTTATTTTTATTGTTTTTAAATTGCAATTTACAGTTCTACATTGTATTTGCAGGACCCAAAGATTTCACAAATGAAGGGAAGAAGTCACATTTCCATTCACAACAGTTGTGCTCATTAAGATTACATGTAGTCAATAAGGACGGAATTAATTTATTTATCTCTCACCATACAATGAATTTACAAATGCATCTGCCTCATCGGGGTGCCAAATCAAATGCAATACACAAGAACAGATAAAAATTGCTTAATAATATGAAAGTACAAAGTCACTGAAAAACAATGAAACAATAATAGTCCAACCTGTTCTTGTTCTGGACAATATGGGGGAGTTGATGAAAATGCCGGCCAAGCCAATTCATCATCGCTGTTATTACGAAGTTGAGGTTCTGTTATATAATACTGTGAAAGCAATTTATTTTTGGCTTACCTGCAGGATTGATGATACTCCAAGTCAAAATAGTTAAAGGTTATCTTCATCGCCATGCCGTGTGGAATATCAACCGAATAAGCACAGTCCATGTTGTTTGGATAGTTGTTAGGATATCCAGGACTTAACAGGATGTTGTTGAAAACTCTACCACAGCCTGCGGGGTAGAAATTAATATAAGGAAACACTGGTAAAATTTCTTAAGTATTCGTAATTTTATAGCGCTTCAGGTTATGCCACCGGGGATCATTCTATCTGGGCGTATGTGGGAAAACGGTCTCAGAATGTAAAACTTAATGCATTGTTTTCTTAGGTTGCAACATGCATCAAACCCAACACCTACTAAACATTCAGCCTGAACAGACCACAACAACATATTTTGCTTTGCATGTGGTGTGGTTTTAGTAGGGTTTTATTGCTATTTTGAAAGTCACAACCAAAATAACTTTCCCGTTGCTGCACAAAGCCAGGGGTTGCTCCGTATAGTGAGCAATATACGGGGAAGTTTCAACCGACAAAGAACGGCTGCGTAGGAGACTACATTAGTAACATTCACTACGAGGTAAATCTCAACAACAAAGTAACTCTCTCTCTCTCTATGAATAATAGCAGTCTGATATGAAATAAAGTGATTCAGAGTTCTTAAACACCAAGAATTGTTAATGTCAAATTATTCAGGACTCTGTTGTTTAATTGAAAAATTTAGTATAGAGTAATTTAATGCTCATCAGGACAAAAAGAGGGTTCTATCATATTTGTTATGACTTCTAAAATGAATGAAGTTAGCTTTCGCCTTATTAAAGTTCAGTTTTAGTTATAAAATACAAGCTGTTGTCTTATGGGGCCAGAAGGTAATAAAAGAAAAATTCGAGAAATAATGGTATCCCTATTTTTGGTATCACTAAAACTAGTGATGGTCTCTCCTTTGTAACCGCTGTTGCTGGGTTTGTTAAAGGGTTCAGGTATCATACCAAAATTTACTTACCAGTCGTATTTCCCAAGGAAGCATTTTAGAAACTGACCTAAAGACCAGAATATTATCAGAAATTTCACTATTATGATACATTAAATCTTCTATAGCTAATATAACTAATCGGGCAACAAAATTAATAAATGAACAAATAATAAATATGTCGCTCGCGTATGTTTTACTGAAGCATTTTCCAGGATTGCAGATCAAGTGATAACTGATGTTACCCATTCCACAGAACATCTGGGAAAACGCTTCTTGTCATAAGGAATTCAAAGTAACGCACAGAATGGAACATTTCTTTTCCTTTGGGTCTCAGTGTTAATTATTTCAATAGCAGACTGTACGAGCAGTCCCTCTTTCACCGCTTAGTTCGTCGTAATTAGTTCGTTGTAATTTCATTCATTACAATGCATTGTCTGAAAAGTTAGAAAATTCCAGGTAAGTAGTAACTGTTTAACATTAGAAACTAATCCTTTAATACCTTCTTTGTGCACTAGCTGTCCTGTGATTTCTTATTGACTATTTATGTCAATGTTTAACTAATTATTGCATATAACAATAAATAATTATTACTAGTAATTTAATTCAGTCTTCTACAGTGTATGACAAAATTTGCACCTTTACAATATACAGATTTTTTAAACTTAAATATCTCTGGAATCAATGTAAATATTTGCAAACACTAAACAGCGTTTTCAATCTGGAATTCTATGTGATAAACCCAAGAGTTCAAGGGGTAAAATTTGATCATGACTAGCACTTTAATATATGAATCACTAAATAAAAATTATTAGTAACACTATAGGTTTCTCACTAATGCATTACTGGTCCAAGTCTTTCAAAACATTTCATTCATTACGATGCAGTATTATATGATTCTGATTACTGTATTGGCTAAACATAATTATTGTTCCATAGTAGTATCATCTCCTAGATTTCACAGCGGATGTCAATTTCCCAACCCTGGGAAAACAGCTGGTATTGAGTGTGACATTATCCCACTACCCAGGATTGGGAATAGGGTTAGGATTAGGGAGAAAGCTCCCTGAGTCAATTTCTTGCATCCCACCTCCCATTACCCTGGCATTTAATTAATACTGATAAGTACATTACTGAAAAAAAAAAGGTTACACCAAGAATACTTGGTTTGAAGAATATATTGGCTTACCTCAATACTTACAGCTTAGTGTTAAACCAGCTGCAGAAATACTGTAGCTTAGACTGTAGTGGGAAAGTAAGTTCTGGAACTTAGTACACTGTTCAAGCATACTATTAAGTACACTCCTGTGTCATACATGGCAGATAAATGAAACCCTGACAAGAAAATTTGCATGTACTCCCCATCTTATTTTGTTCATCAACTGATAAAAATTAATACCCACTTTGGAGACAAATGGAAAAAAAATACCTGATTGTCTGAGAGAGTGCAACATGACATCTCGACCATCATCCTCAGGGATAGAGATATGGTCTGGTCATCTCTGACCTGTACATAATAAAAGCAAATAAACACCAGTCTTAATTAAGTCAGTTTTTGTCACAATGAGATTTGCTGCTGAAATTCTTCGACCTCCAAGGCAAAACTGTCAGACAGTGAATACGCCTAATACAGTATTACGGCTACATCAGTTACAGTACCGCTCAAATGTAAGTTACCACCTCTCGTCTCGTTTCTCACGAGACGAGTCTCGTTTCTCGCGAGACAGTTCTCGTTTCCTGCGAGGAGAGTCTCGTTTCTCGCGAGACAGTTCTCGTTTCTCTCGAGAATCACTGAAGCGTTCAGTATAGAATATATTACTCGTAAGAAGCCGGTTCCCACGTAAAGGTCGCTACCAAAGTGATGGAACCGACTGACGAGACGATAAAAAAGGACACTTCACGGCAATTGTTGGCGAGCTTGAAAATTATTTCGATATCTCTGGTTCTATTTAGCACAAGTGGATGATTCAAACGCTGAAATAGTCCAAATTTACAGAAAAAGTGTTTTATTGAAATTCTTACGATGCACCGTTAAAATTCATTTAATTTTTGACAGGGAAAAGTTTGCTCTCGGCTCGCACTGGCAAGACAGAAAGCTCTTTGAAATTTCACGGCATGCCGGCGAGCTTTGAAAAGTATTCAATATCTCTGGTTCTACTTTGCAGAATTGGATGATTCAAAGGATGAAATAGTCCAAATTTACAGAAAAAGTGTTTTATCGAAGTTCTTGCGATGCGCCGTTAAAATTCATTTAATTTTTGACAGGGAAAAGTTTGCTCTCGGCTCGCAAACTCTTTGAAATTTCACGGCAAACCGGCGAGCTTTGTAAAGTATTCGATATCTCTGGTTCTATTTGGCACAATTGGATGATTCAAACGCTGAAATAGTCCAAATTTACAGAAAAAGTGTTTCATCAAAGTTCTTACGATGCGCCGTTAAAATTCATTTAATTTTTGACAGGGAAAAGTTTGCTCTTGGCTCGCAAACTCTTTGAAATTTCACGGCATGCCGGCAAGCTTTGTAAAGTATTCGATATCTCTGGTTCTATTTGGCAGAATTGGATGATTCAAACACTAAAATGGTCCTTATTTAGAGAAAGAGAGTTTTGTCGAAGTTCTTGCGATGCGCCATTTACATTCATTCAATTTTTGACAGGGTAAAGTTTGCTTTGGGCACGCGCCGAGGACACAAAAGATCTTTGAAATTTCAGGGCATGCTGGTGAGCTTTGCCGGTGAACCAAATACAAAGTCAATCGAGGCTTCATGTTCAAAAGCGTTGCGGCTTCACATAGCGAATAAAAAGTTAATGTAGATTACGTGTTCGAAGCGTGGCTTCTCATGTGAATAGGTCAATCAAATAGAAAGTCAATCAAGGCTTCATGCTCAAAAGCCTTGCGGCTTCACTATGTGAATAAACACAGGGGCACCCAACGACAAGTTTCGGTAGATATCTGTTCGGTGGAGGGTAATTCGCCTTGCACTTTCGGCGTCGATTAAAGAGTGCACTCGGATTTTCGTAACTAAAACGTGGCCTAAAAGATTCGAAATTGGGAAATCATAGCCCCTGAGGTTTTCGGAAAGGTCGTAATTGCCGTTTTAGGCAGTAAAAAACGTTAGCTAGCATTTTCGGAAAGAAAATTGTTCCGTAGAAAGTTCGTGCAAAGTTCATTTCAGCTTACATTTTCTCAAAGGAAGATTTTGTTCCCTAACATTTTCGGGAAATTAAAATTTCAGCTAGGGAATCCGAACAGATGAACTTCTTCTAGCTTATCAAAACATCGCTTTAAACAGACTTCAAACACCATAAGGTACTTAAAAACGCCTTTCTACAGCTTTTGATTGATTTGGCCCGTTGGGTGCCCCTGTAAACAGTTAACGCAGATTACGTGTTCAAAGCATGACTTCGCATGTGAATACTAGAACCAAATACAAAGTCAATCGAGGCTTCACGTTCAAAAGCGTTGTGACTTCACTTTGTGAATAAAAAGTTATCGCAGATTACCTGTTCGAAGCGTGGCTTCGCATGTGAATACTAGAACCAAATACAAAGTAAATCGAGGCTTTGCGTTCAAAAGCGTTCTGGCTTCACTTTTTGAATAAAAAGTTATCGCAGATTAGGTGTTCGAAGCGTGGCTTCGCATGTGAATACTAGAACCAAATACAAAGTCGATCGAGGCTTCGCGTTCAAAAGCGTTGTGGCTTCACTTTGAATAAAAAGTTCTCGCAGATTACGTGTTCGAAGCGTGGCTTCGCATGTGACTACGTGATCCAAATAACTATTAAATTAATCGAGGCTTCAATCTATACATGAGCGTGGTGGTGCCGATGTAGATATCCAGCGAAAAGTTTCATCTTTAACTCAGAACGCACAGAAAACAAATGCCGATCAAGTCGATCAATACATGTAAAACAAAAATTGCCCACTGAGCGCTAAAAAATATCGAACTCCAGTCGCACATCTCTGATGCTTATCTCAAAGAAAAAATCAACGATACGACACATGTCTGCTCAACGATTTTCTCCACACACGACAATCCTTCCTGCGAGCAACCGTTAATACAGAAGCGGTACTTGCAGTGCACTCGCGAGAAACGAGAAATTTCTCGCGAGACAGTTCTCATTTCCTGCGAGACGAGTCTTGTTTCTCGTGATACGAGTCTCGTTTCTCGCGATACGAGTCTCGTTTCTCGCGAGACGGTGGTAACTTACATTTGAGCGGTACTGTAATTGCCAATCCCCTCATAATTACCACAATAAAACTATAAAAATTAATGATGTACAGTACAAGAGTCAGTCATGTTTTATTCATTATTCTGTCATAAATTCTACCCAACCTTCATCAGCCCTCTCTTCAACTTGATCCTGAACTGATCAACCTGGAAAGACATGAACTTATATTGTTATAATTGTGGATGTACAGGCCAGGTGTGAGAGAGAGGAGGGAACAGGGTCTATGCAAACTAGGTGAGAGAGAGGGGAGGGAACAGGGTCTATGCAAACTAGGTGTGAGAGAGAGGGGGGAACAGGGTCTATGCAAACTAGGTGTGAGAGAGGGGGAAACAGGGTCTATACAAACTAGGTGTGAGAGAGAGGGGGGAACAGGGTCTATGCAAACTAGGTGTGAGAGAGAGGAGGGAACAGGGTCTGTGCAAACTAGGTGTGAGAGAGAGGGGGAAACAGGGTCTATGCAAACTAGGTGTGAGAGAGAGGGGGGAACAGGGTCTATGCAAACTAGGTGTGAGAGAGAGGGGGGAACAGGGTCTGTGCAAACTAGGTGTGAGAGAGAGGAGGGAACAGGGTCTATACAAACTAGGTGTGAGAGAGAGGGGGGAACAGGGTCTATGCAAACTAGGTGTGAGAGAGAGGAGGGAACAGGGTCTATACAAACTAGGTGTGAGAGAGAGGGGGGAACAGGGTCTATGCAAACTAGGTGTGAGAGAGAGGAGGGAACAGGGTCTATGCAAACTAGGTGTGAGAGAGAGGGGGGAACAGGGTCTATGCAAACTAGGTGTGAGAGAGAGGAGGGAACAGGGTCTATGCAAACTAGGTGTGAGAGAGAGGAGGGAACAGGGTCAATGCAAACTAGGTGTGAGAGAGAGGAGGGAACAGGGTCTATGCAAACTAGGTGCGAGAGAGAGGGGGGAACAGGGTCTATGCAAACTAGGTGTGAGAGAGAGGAGGGAACAGGGTCTATGCAAACTAGGTGCGAGAGAGAGGGGGGAACAGGGTCTATGCAAACTAGGTGTGAGAGAGAGGAGGGAACAGGGTCAATGCAAACTAGGTGTGAGAGAGAGGAGGGAACAGGGTCTATGCAAACTAGGTGTGAGAGAGAGGGGGAACAGGGTCTATGCAAACTAGGTGTGAGAGAGAGGGGGGAACAGGGTCTGTGCAAACTAGGTGTGAGAGAGAGGAGGGAACAGGGTCTATGCAAACTAGGTGTGAGAGAGAGGAGGGAACAGGGTCTATGCAAACTAGGTGAGAGAGAGGGGAGGGAACAGGGTCTATGCAAACTAGGTGTGAGAGAGAGGGGGGAACAGGGTCTATGCAAACTAGGTGTGAGAGAGGGGGAAACAGGGTCTATACAAACTAGGTGTGAGAGAGAGGGGGGAACAGGGTCTATGCAAACTAGGTGTGAGAGAGAGGAGGGAACAGGGTCTGTGCAAACTAGGTGTGAGAGAGAGGGGGAAACAGGGTCTATGCAAACTAGGTGTGAGAGAGAGGGGGGAACAGGGTCTATGCAAACTAGGTGTGAGAGAGAGGGGGGAACAGGGTCTGTGCAAACTAGGTGTGAGAGAGAGGAGGGAACAGGGTCTATACAAACTAGGTGTGAGAGAGAGGGGGGAACAGGGTCTATGCAAACTAGGTGTGAGAGAGAGGGGGGAACAGGGTCTATGCAAACTAGGTGTGAGAGAGAGGAGGGAACAGGGTCTATGCAAACTAGGTGAGAGAGAGGGGAGGGAACAGGGTCTATGCAAACTAGGTGTGAGAGAGAGGGGGGAACAGGGTCTATGCAAACTAGGTGTGAGAGAGGGGGAAACAGGGTCTATACAAACTAGGTGTGAGAGAGAGGGGGGAACAGGGTCTATGCAAACTAGGTGTGAGAGAGAGGAGGGAACAGGGTCTGTGCAAACTAGGTGTGAGAGAGAGGGGGAAACAGGGTCTATGCAAACTAGGTGTGAGAGAGAGGGGGGAACAGGGTCTATGCAAACTAGGTGTGAGAGAGAGGGGGGAACAGGGTCTGTGCAAACTAGGTGTGAGAGAGAGGAGGGAACAGGGTCTATACAAACTAGGTGTGAGAGAGAGGGGGGAACAGGGTCTATGCAAACTAGGTGTGAGAGAGAGGAGGGAACAGGGTCTATACAAACTAGGTGTGAGAGAGAGGGGGGAACAGGGTCTATGCAAACTAGGTGTGAGAGAGAGGAGGGAACAGGGTCTATGCAAACTAGGTGTGAGAGAGAGGGGGGAACAGGGTCTATGCAAACTAGGTGTGAGAGAGAGGGGGGAACAGGGTCTATGCAAACTAGGTGTGAGAGAGAGGAGGGAACAGGGTCTATGCAAACTAGGTGTGAGAGAGAGGGGGAACAGGGTCTATGCAAACTAGGTGTGAGAGAGAGGGGGGAACAGGGTCTATGCAAACTAGGTGTGAGAGAGAGGAGGGAACAGGGTCTATGCAAACTAGGTGTGAGAGAGAGGGGGGAACAGGGTCTATGCAAACTAGGTGTGAGAGAGAGGAGGGAACAGGGTCTATGCAAACTAGGTGTGAGAGAGAGGAGGGAACAGGGTCAATGCAAACTAGGTGTGAGAGAGAGGAGGGAACAGGGTCTATGCAAACTAGGTGCGAGAGAGAGGGGGGAACAGGGTCTATGCAAACTAGGTGTGAGAGAGAGGAGGGAACAGGGTCTATGCAAACTAGGTGCGAGAGAGAGGGGGGAACAGGGTCTATGCAAACTAGGTGTGAGAGAGAGGGGGGAACAGGGTCTATGCAAACTAGGTGTGAGAGAGAGGAGGGAACAGGGTCTATGCAAACTAGGTGTGAGCGAGAGGAGGGAACAGGGTCAATGCAAACTAGGTGTGAGAGAGAGGAGGGAACAGGGTCTATGCAAACTAGGTGCGAGAGAGAGGGGGGAACAGGGTCTATGCAAACTAGGTGTGAGAGAGAGGAGGGAACAGGGTCTATGCAAACTAGGTGCGAGAGAGAGGGGGGAACAGGGTCTGTGCAAACTAGGTGTGAGAGAGAGGAGGGAACAGGGTCTATGCAAACTAGGTGTGAGAGAGGGGAGGGAACAGGGTCTATGCAAACTAGGTGTGAGAGAGGGGAGGGAACAGGGTCTATGCAAACTAGGTGTGAGAGAGGGGAGGGAACAGGGTCTATGCAAACTAGGTGTGAGAGAGGGGAGGGAACAGGGTCTATGCAAACTAGGTGTGAGAGAGGGGAGGGAACAGGGTCTATGCAAACTAGGTGTGAGTGAGGGGAGGGAACAGGGTCTATACAAACTAGGTGTGAGAGAGGGGGGAACAGGGTCTATACAAACTAGGTGTGAGAGAGGGGGGAACAGGGTCTATGCAAACTAGGTGTGAGAGAGGGGAGGGAACAGGGTCTATACAAACTAGGTGTGAGAGAGGGGGGAACAGGGTCTATACAAACTAGGTGTGAGAGAGGGGGGAACAGGGTCTATACAAACTAGGTGTGAGAGAGGGGGGAACAGGGTCTATGCAAACTAGGTGTGAGAGAGGGAGGGAACAGGGTCTATACAAACTAGGTGTGAGAGAGGGGGGAACAGGGTCTATACAAACTAGGTGTGAGAGAGGGGGGAACAGGGTCTATACAAACTAGGTGTGAGAGAGGGGGGAACAGGGTCTATGCAAACTAGGTGTGAGAGAGGGGAGGGAACAGGGTCTATACAAACTAGGTGTGAGAGAGGGGGGAACAGGGTCTATACAAACTAGGTGTGAGAGAGGGGGGAACAGGGTCTATACAAACTAGGTGTGAGAGAGGGGGGAACAGGGTCTATGCAAACTAGGTGTGAGAGAGGGGAGGGAACAGGGTCTATGCAAACTAGGTGTGAGAGAGAGGAGGGAACAGGGTCTATGCAAACTAGGTGTGAGAGAGGGGAGGGAACAGGGTCTATACAAACTAGGTGTGAGAGAGGGGGGAACAGGGTCTATACAAACTAGGTGTGAGAGAGGGGGGAACAGGGTCTATGCAAACTAGGTGTGAGAGAGGGGAGGGAACAGGATCTATACAAACTGTCCTTTTATGTTATGGAAGGCCACCCTCTCTCCCCTTGATCATCTCATCAGAAGCCCAGCCAAAATCCTGGCCAGGCTGGCAAAGGCTGGCCAGGCCAGGCTTTCCTGGTTTTTGGGCGGACTTACCGGGAAAATGCAGCCTGGTAAAGCCTAGCAAGCATGGCCACAGCCAAGCTTTCTTGGCATCCTTGGCCACCAAAGCTTGGCCTTCCTGGCCTTGTTAGTTCCAAGGCCGGGCTTTCTCAGCAACCTTGGTCAAAAAAGCCCAGCCTTCCTGGCCTTCAAGATTTAAGCCAGGCTTTCTTGGATTTTCAGGCCTACAACAGTATAACAAGTTTTCAGCCAAACCAGGCATCTTTGGCCACGTTGTACCATGAACTCAAGGTAATTCTTTGCTAAAATACAAATGCAATTTTTTTTTTACAAAAATGACAAACATATTGTTGATTTTCACATAAATGTAGCAAAAAATCTACAAATTAAGCAATTATAGCAACTTATTTTTAATTATGTCACACTTGAACATATTAATGTTCTTAACCCCTTCAATGCCAACTTTTTGCACGTCTTTTCTTGCAATTTCCTGAGGGTAGGAGGTCAAGTTGACCTCGCTATTCCATATAAGGGGTTACCATGGCGAGTTCGCTGGTCCACAACACTGAAGGCTCTATCTTTGTTGTCATGCTTGTCACGCTAGCTGTTGACAGTTTATTTTTAAACAAATACTGCAGCTACAATTTGGTGCTTATTTGATTTATAAGTGTGTTTTTTGAGCCATTTTCCACCTCAGAAGCCCCCTGCGTGGCATCATAAAGCTGGGTTGATGGGCAGAGGCAATCCTTTGAAAGAAAACAGAGGTGAGAAGCAATTTCACACAAAGTTTGCTGCTCAAAGTATTCGTCGGACGAGCGAATGATGGCAATCCATGAAGTGAGGTTGTGTCTTTAGTTGTTTTGTGAGTGGATTCCGGGACCTGGTATGGCAATTTTGGCGAGTTTTGACTTGTAAATAATGCAATTGGTGAAATACATGTATTTTCCCAGCAGGACCAAGTGGCTTGACACTCATAAGAAATATCTGAAATGAAAATAGGCGGACTGTCTTGCGCCCGTTATCCAAGAACTTCCCAGAATTCCTTTGGGTCACAAAAGCAAAAATTACAGACCAGTGAGTGCAAGTGAAATCAAAAGCGTTATTCGCATCGCACTAAACAAGTGAGCAGGTAAATGTGGAACATATTTCAAGAAGTGGAGTCGAAGTTTGCTACTAACATAGAATTTTAGCTTCAAAAGATATTTTTGTCCGAAAAACTTCGAGGCAAACTTGCTTATTTTTGGTGTTGTCAATGGGCGTTCAAAGCCAACATTTTTAGTTTTGCAACAAAATAAACGGTCATACTTGATGAAAATTGGGAGTTTTGGTCAGTTTATGGAGTGATGAAGTCTACGTAAGTGAGTATTTGGCAATAAAAATTGTTCATTTCAACCATAGCAAGGGATTTGGGAAAGTTGTAGGGTTTCAAAGCACTAACGGTGTTTGTGACGTACAGTTGTACTGAGTACGTCAATAAAGCACTTAAGGGGTTAAACAGAATTACTGAGAACCAAATGTCTTGAGAGAGAGAGAGACTATGAAAATTTGAGAATATAATTTGAGGTTAATATCAAAGCTCCACCACTTAAGTTAAAAAAAGACTGCAATGTTTTGTGAATCTTTAAGATCAAGATTTTAATTCTTCCAAGGAAACAAATTTATGAATACTGTAAAAGCTCTATTAACCCCCCCCCCTTCCTGGGGGGGGGGGCTTATTTAATTTCAGGCCTTATTAATAACGGGGCTTATTAGAGAGGGGGCATAATAGAGGGGCACAGGAAATTTTTCCAAAAAAAACATAATGGGAATATTTGTCAAATTTCCATTTTTCAAAAAATACATTAATGGCATTTTCATTCGGAAGAATTTCCATTTCAAATTTCCATTAATGTAAATTACACTTTTTAATGTATTTTTGTAACTTTCCATACATAAATGGAAATTAGCTTGATATTACAAGCAATGTTAATATCAAATCCAATAATGGTTAACTATTAAAAACCATGAATGGCCCGAAACATTGTAATCCATCCATGTAAATAGGTGAAGTATAGTCTATCATGTAAAATGCTTAATTTCCATGAATGGGAATCAGCTCAATAATAACAATAATGGTAATATCAAATCCAATAATGGTTATCGGTTAAAAACCAGGAATGGAAAAAATTGTAATCCATTCATGTAAATAAGTGAAGTATAGTCCATCATGTAAAATGCTTAATTTCCATGAATGGGAATCAACTCAATAATTACAATAATGATAATAATTTATCAAATCCAATAATGGTTGTCTTTCAAAAACCATGAATGGGAAAAATTGCGTTCCATTCATTTAAATAAGTTAAGTATAGTTCATCATGTAAAATGCTTAAATTCCATGAATGGAGGTCAAGTCAATGATAACAATAATGGCTATATCAAATCCAATAATGGTTGTCTGTTAAAAACCGCTAATGGTAAAACCCGTTGGACACGAGAGGGACTGGAACAAAACACATGTTAGTCAGCCATCTTTGGACATGACACGCCAATTTTCGCGCCATTCTACGGATTTTCGTGTCAAAGCAAAGGCTGAGATGCAGAATTTCTTAGCATTGCAAAAGAAAACAGTGATGGAAAGAAATAGTTTGAGTGTAACTTCGGAATGGACAGTAGAAGATGTTTGTAAAAAAGATTAAGGAATCATACAACAAAGAAGTAGGGGAAAAAATTGAAGGTGAGTGATACAGTAGATGCCGAAAAACTTCAAGTTCAATTGAAGGAACAAAAATACAGAAGTCAAAGATACCACCAATTTGTTTGTGATTTCTTTGTCTTCATGTTTTCTGAGGTTTAAATGGCTAGGTTTGTGTTCTTTTCTTCCTATCGTTTATAATAAATTCCAAGCTTTTGTTTATTATTTTTTCTCTTAGCACAAAAAAAATTGACAGAAAGGCTATTTGCAAGCTGGCCAAAGAAGGCTTGCTGCAGCCGTTTGCATAGCCTGTGGCCTTGGAAAAGCCTAGAGAAGTGAAAGGCCAGTAAAAATATCCCATATATTAACATTTGTCATCCATTGTCTTTAATTAATATAATTTACACATAGCATGGTGTTGGTAGTGTGTTTAAGCCAGACTGGATGTGGGCTAGAGATGCACAGATCATGATACTGGTGACTGTGAAATAAATGTACAGCCTGTAAGCTAGTTGTATACCAAGGTAACCATTTGACAGGTGATAAGAAAATTAAAACATGCATCTATTTCAAGTAAATTTATATGTTGTTTTAATTGCCTTTATCATACAGACTGTTTTGCATTGGACAATATTACCACCACTCAACTGGTTAAACCTGTAAAATCCATGATAGGAATTTGTTCAAAGCCAGCATGTGTTTTATATAAAACAAATGATGTTTCCCATTTGTTTTCCATTGATGGATTAATGAATGAAATCGGGGATGGTATTCTCCTGTTTTTCCATATTTTGTTTGACATGGGAGTTATACAAATACCATCACAAAACCATTCATGGTTATGACCAATAAACCATTGATGGATGGAAAAACATACCTGTGTCTGCGCTTTAAACCAACATGGTTTGTTTTGATTTCCCATAATGTTAAAGCCTAGAAAACCATGAAAGGAATTTGATTAAAACCAAAATGTATTTCAGGTAAAACCCATCATGTTTTTCAGTGGTTATCCATTGATGTTTAGTTGACAAACACCAATAAGAGGAATTTGATTAAAACCAATATGTATTTTAGCTAAAACCCATCAAGTTTTTCAGCAGTTATCCATGGATGGTTTACTGTGCACAAAACCAATAATGGGAAGTGTTCTGTTTTTCCATAAATGGTTTTTTAAATAGGAATTGCAGAAATACCATTCAAAAAACCATACATCTTTTTTTGGAAAATTTTCCTGTGGGGGAGGGGGGGGGAGGCTTTTTCAAATCTTAAACATGCCGTTTTCGTCTTAAAATAGTTTTTGCACAAAACTCAGATAACTACAGTACATTAACTTTAGTATTTAATACAGAGCAGCAAACAGTATTATGTGTTTGAGTGTATATTTGTTGAAAAAGAAACCAACTGCCGCAACTGGGCCGCATGAAATGGATTTCGTAAGATGGAATAGGAGGGACTAATCACAAAATATTACGTCCCAAGAGGGGGAGGGATGCTTATTAGAGCTGGGGGGCTTATTGGAAAAACCGACTTAAAACAGGGGGCTAATTAGAGAGGGGGTGGGGGGAGGGGTTAATAGAGACGAGGGCTTAATAGAGCTTTTACGGCAAGCTTGAACAAAAAGTGCTACTTAATAAAACAACGTTAACTTTAATGAAGTACTATAAAACAAAACACAACCCTAAAATCACACAATGGGTATTAAGTCAAACGTTTACTCAGTGAATTATCCCAAAAGCTAATGAAACTTAAGATGCTAAATTTAGAAAGTCTCTTGAAATCAAAAAGAACATAAAACAAGAGTTGAGCGCGAGAAATCTTTTCTCACCTGCGCCATGAACAGAAATCATTAGTGATATTCCAATGTTTCCTTGACAATGACGACGACTAAAACATCTTTTATCCTCAGCTGAAGATGAATCTCTCCATAAAATGTGCTTACGTCAAAATCTCCGCCAGAAAATGGATTCATATCCCCGATCCAAGTGAAGAAACATTTTGCATGTAATGCCGGAGGAAAGCGGACATGTTTTTCTGAAGACCGCAATCAGGCAATCCAGCGGATGTTACACAGCAACAGCCAATGATAGTGTGCGAATTTTCACTTTTTCTCTTGGCGCCCATCTTTGAATTGTGTTTTCGGTTGGTCGATTGTGCGAACAATTGTTATTTTTCCTTTCTCAAAGATGGTTTCTTTAGTTGTTCAGTGAGAGAATGAAAACAGCGTTAGCGTGGTAAACGAAAAGCAAGTTTGTGGCTCCGAGGTGCAACTAAATGAAGGCATCACCGTGGATGTATCGCCAGTACGATTAGACTGTCTGTGGCAAGCAATCCATTGAGAGATTTTTATAGTAAGTGCAAACAAATTCTTATAAAAGGCCGTAACTTGTCAACGACACAGTAAGACCTGAAAGGACAAAACCATCGCATAACTGAGACTGTGCTCCTAGAGCTGCAGAGTGTCATCCATCGCGGCCGCAGTCGTGTCTTGAGGTCTTTGAATCGGTACGTAGTTCAACCTGAATATTTTGAACGCTAGGTTATTTTAAAAGTATAGATCAAGTTAATATTTCGGCGGCCGGTCTTAGATGCCTCTGAGTACTCTAGATCTAGTGAATTAATGACTAAACCTGAGTCAAGAACCCCTATATGTAATATTTGCTCTACTGACGATATACGCGAAATCTTATTTTTGTTTTTAGACATCATGGAGCAAAAGTTCAAGCTGGGGCGGCACATTGTTGTCAAACTCCTCCGCGGACAGCAAAGGAAGCTCGGGGCACAAAATATTGAATCAATAAGCTAAGTCCACTGTTTACCATTTTTCTGCTCATATATTTTTCCAGTTCATGTAAATTTTTAAATTCAAATGTATATATCTCTAGATCGGCTTTCCCTTGAATACACAAGTTTGTAAACCTTAGTGTTTAGCATTATTTTTTTAAATTTTTTGGACAATAATAAGCTTATTGTTAGAAATTATTTTTTTATTAGACATCTGTGATTCAGACAACTACGCTTGACATACCTGATTTCTGTTGACGCGTATATTTCAATGATTTGAAGTGATTTTGGTGAAGTGTTATTTGTTTATTGTAAATAAAATTAGGTGCAGTTACACTAGACCTCTTACCCATGGGGAGCCTTTGGGTCATGGCTTGGTCGGGTTTTCCTTTCAGTTATCATCGACTTGCCCGTTTGCGGTTACACGCTTGTAAATTACCCAAGGGTGAGATATACAGGGTTTGCACGCACCTTGAAAGTCCTTGAAAGTTCTTGAATTTGAAAATCAAAATTCAAGGCCTTGAATGTCTGGGAAAAGTACATTGGGTCCTTGAAAAACCTTGAAATTTGCTCACTTTGACTGTTTCCACTCAGAGGAAGATCTAGAAAAGACTTAGACTTGAACAAATCTGGCAGTTATCCCTTAAACCTGATCATCTAGTATCACATTCTAATGGCATTTTTTACTGGATGGAGTGCTTGGAAAATTGGAATTCTGCCCTGGAATGTCCTTGAAAAAACCTTGAATTTTTAGTCCAAAAAAGAGTACGAACCCTGGATATACGTTGACCTGTTTTGGCAGGAAACTTCCTTGTAAACATGGAAGATCCGAACTTTGAATTTGTGTTTGGCTTGATTACTTCGACACTTGACGTCTTTCGCTTTTTCGCTGAAGACCGGATATCAGGCATTTCACCTCTAAGTTTGACCAGCTACAGTGCTTCCTTTTCACTTCAGTTGATTCACTTGGTAAAGGTGCTTTTGGCTGAGCTACAAGGATGACCAGACAGGGCAAACTGCAAATGGCCTTCTGCATGAAAACAAGGAAACTGCATTCTGATACTGATTTGCATTTGGCAGTTCTTGCAGAAGATACCGAGAGAATACAAACCTAGAAAATACTCACATCATTGGGCGAAATTCAGCCATATCGTGTTGTTTACACATATCATCACAGCACTGGTGTGGTTTCCTTGCATTCAGCAATCTTGTGACTGGTTGAGCCGCTTTGGGGTCTTCTTAACTGTAAGACTTACATCTGGAACTGTCATGGCAATTCTTTTGTTCTTTTTTACGTATCCATGGAAATTTCCTGGAGGGAATTTCACTTTAAGTAGATCGGTTACACACAAAAGATAGGTTCCCTGTGGGAAAAAGCCATTTACCCAAGGGCAAAATGGCTAGTGTAACCGCAGCTAATGTTGGAGAGCCTCAACTCTCATCCTTTGCTTTCATCACTCAAAGACAACATTTTATCTTAGCATACATTATGGCTATAAATATCTTAGATGCTTTGGAAAACAGCTTAAAATTGTTAAGAATTCTTAGAAAATTATTGGGAATTACTATGAATTCTCAAAATTATTTTGCAAGGGAAACCAAAACAAAAATTATAATTATTTTATGAGATCAGACCATTCAGTTTTATATCTCATCTTCTTCTCTGATAACGTTTTCAAAGAAATTCATTTGTTGTATACATCATGCATTAAAAAAAACATGTGATAGACACAGTGTTAAGGGGCACTGTCATGAAATTTGGATAAACCCAAAGATTTAATTGTAACAATAGCACCTTTAATTTTTTTTTTTGGGCAGCCTCGTTATGTAGTACTTGTTATGTACATTGAAACTCTTTGTGGTTGTGTATGGCCATGGATGACAAGAAGAAAATGGATTGCAACTTGAAAACTTCTTTTTCAACTTTTATCATTGTGTCTGGGAAAAATCACCATAAAGTAATATTTGTTTATTTTTCTTCCAAAAATCGTTTGAAGTGTTAACCTCTTCATGTTTAACAGGCCAAGCACTTTCAACATAATTATATATACAATTTCAACATATAACAAGAATGGGCATGACAGCACCCCTTTCTGTAATACATTTCATGACCAATACATAATAAATTAGTTTGGCACTCTTAAATTGACTGTTGAATCAGCATTGCTCTAATAGTCATATTAATGCTTGTGTAAGTTTATGTGGCCTGGTAACTTGGGTGGGACATATTCCATATCACCACTGGTAAATCCTAAGCCCTGGCAGCTAACATGGCCTAAAATGGCCTGCTGGCCACCAATCCTGGCCATGCAGGCCAATGTTGTTTTTGCTTTTTCCTTCCTAAATTTGGCCCTGGCCACCTGCGGCCTGGTTGGGCCAGGCTGGCCCTGTGGCTGTGGCTTCCCCGTTTTTTCTTTTTTTATCCCTGGCCAACCTGGCTAAACCCGGCCACAAGCTAGGCTCACCCTGGCTTTCAGGCCGGGCCTTGACCCCGGCCTACCCTGGTCTGGCTGGGTTCCTGATGCAAGGGTGACATTTTAACAGGCACAAGGCAGTTCAGTTAAGTCATCTGCACATCTTGTCAGGAAATACATTGTACTTTTTTTAAAGTAAGTTGTCTTTAAAGATTAAAGGTTTTTAAAAATGTCCCTGGTCATCCTGTTCACTTGACAAAATATGCTCCATCTCAGAAATAGGAGGGCTGTAACCTTAACTCCCGCCCGCACACGGAGATGTCCATACTGTAAATATCAGCAAAATAATGACAGTGGCTGACTGTTTAATACATGTGAGTGGCATTGTTCAATCAAACATTGTTTGTACAGTAAAAAGAATGTTCAAGTTGAATTGGTTAGGCTTGAGCTTCAAATTATTAAATTAGTGTGGCACTCTTAAATTGACTGTTGAATCTGAGCAGCTTGGGTGGAACATATTCAATATCACCACTGTCTGGTAAACCCTAAACCTCTGCAGCTAAAATGGCCTAAAATGATCATGCAGGCCAATGTTTTTTGCTTTTTTCTTTCCTAATTTAGCCCCAGCCAACCGTGACCAGGCCAGGCCGGGCTGGCCCTCTGGCCGTGGCTTCCCCGTTTTTAGGGACCTTAAGATACGACGACGGCGAATGTCTATGACGGCGAGCGGAAGTTAAAAATGCTTGTTTGCCGACTTCCGGTAGCCGTCATGCCAACTTTCCCGCCGTAGCTGTCTTGTCTGCGACGTGAAAAGGAACAGTTTGCCGTTTTGTCTAAAACGTGAGTACGTTTCTGTCATTTTTAGAGCAATTTTAAAGGTATGTTCGAATATTTCCGACATATTGTGAACTTATAATATTTTTAGCTGATTTGTGTTAAATGACTGTGGTTGCAGAGCTGATTTTAAAGGAAAAACCTAAGTTTCTTTCTGTTGCTCCGAACAGGTCGCCGCTGCAATTCTTTGCAAATGGAAACCAGCTCAAAAAGACAATTCAGTAAGTTCTCTACATTTTCTTTTTTAGTTTTAAGATATAATTCACGCTTAGAAAAATGAATGTAGTGAAACTGAACCAGAAAATCTTAGATAATTCACTCAATCCTGGAAGAGTTCTCGATTTAGTACCGATGGTGTGCTAGCTTGAGGAAAATGTAAACAAGCGTCAAGTGCGAAATCGAAAAGTAAGCTTAAAGATTGTTTTCCTTTAGGTCAAACATGGAGTGGACCGAACAACACGACCATTGTTTATGCCAAGAGATTCTAGTCCTTGAACCGTTCAAGTTCAAGAAAGGGAGCATCGGAAGAGGTCAGATATGGGAAAAAATCGCCAACAATCTGAATGACCTTCAGCTTCCCCGATTTAGGGTAACCAAGCGTGCGGTCAGAGAAAGATACTCCTTGTTAATCGAGAAGTTCAAAGCAAAGATGCGACAGGAGGAGAAGGCTAGTGGCATCGAAACAGATGTGAGTGAAGTTGAAAAGGCTCTAGAAGAGATAGCGGAAAAGGAAACTGCAGCTGAAGAGGCCGTAGAAAACCACAAGAAGAAAGCTGACAATGCCAAAGCAGTGGAGATGAGAAACAGAGCTCTAGAAAGCTTAGGTGCGAGTAAAAAGAGGCAGCAGCACGAAGATGAAGAGAATGGAGCAAGGAGGACAAAGAGTCGGAGAAGTGGAGGTGACACGGTTGCATATTTGCGAGAGAAAAATGAATTTATCCAGAAACTGAAAACGGAAGAATTGCAGCTACAAAAGCAACGAATGGAAGTTGAGGGTAAAAAAGAAGAACAGTCGAGAAAGCAACATCAGGATATGATTCAGGTCATGCTGCAGCAAACAAGGCAGCAACAAGAGCAGATGCAAACTTTTCAACAGATGTTCACCCTAATGCAACAGCAGCAGTCTCAAATTATCATGAAGCTTCTAGAAAAACCAAATTAACTGGCCTGGTTTTGCACAGTACTGTTTAAAGTATGTGTTGTCTAGATCTGTTATTTCAGTTGTTTTGTATACCTGCGTTTAATAGGTTTCTCAGGGAAGTGTTGTTGTTCAATTTTTCTTGGATTTCTTCTATTCACTCAAATCCTTGGATAATGAAACCATTATGTGTTGTAGTTCAATTTTTCTTGTTTCACAATTTTTCAAACCAGTGTGATTTTTGTTTTTCTTTATATTGTGTTCATTTTCATAAACTGGTACAAAGGAATATAAAAGTCAAGCTGGTTTGAAGCATTTTAAACCAAGAAAAAAATTGAACAGCAACATACCTGATGTTGTTGTTTGTTATACATTATATATAAAGAACAAGTAATTCTCAGAGGATGTTATGGTTAAAGACAAATATTTTGTCTACTTTATTTGGAACTCACTTCACACCAAAATGATGACAAATGTTGTTATCAAGTTGGACAAATAACTTGTATTTATGTGAATATACAGTTTATGCTTTGCCAGCGAATGATTGTTCCTAAATTACTGTTAGAAATAAAAAATGTAGAAAATTTTCAAACAAAATAATCATGAATGGTGGGAGGGTCGAGAGCAAAGTACTCCGATGTAGGGTTGCCATACATACAGGTCAAGGCATTACGAAGAATGGCACACACGATATACATTTCGCCAACTGCACTTAGGGAGATTTTTAAATTTTTCTTAAAATCGAGGAATTTAAAATAATTAACAACATCGCCAAAAAGCCACTCTACTGACATACGCACTGCACTCATGGCTTTGTTATACTGCTCCATTTGCGGCGTAATTCCTGCACCTCTGTAAGGGACCTGGAGGTGGACACGTAGTGGATAGGCAGGGTCACCATAGAGGGCCATTGGTTCTCTTGTTGTAGAGAAAGCATGTTGCTCCAGATCATGAAGAAGGTCAGAATCAGCCAACATACCCGAATCATGTCTTCTTCCTTCTGAAAGAGACCAAACAAATAAGTGTTCATACTGCCTTTCAAGACTGACATAAAGTTTTCAAATTTTACAAGAGTAGCCCTGTTGGGGCTATGGTGGGGTCTAAAAGGTAAATCAATATTACTCATTTAAATCATAATAATTAACTTACCTATTGGGCCATACATATTGGCTATCATGCCATTAGGTAATGCAACACACTGGTACTTTAGTCCATGTACTCTCTTATGTCCATTATACAAAATCCTCTGATTTTCTTCAGGCCGACAGATTGGCCTCACTGTTCCATCTATAAAACCAAAGCAATTGGGCAACGGACTTCCTTTTTGGCGTATGGCATGAGCGTACGTTTCAAGAAGTACTGGGTTTAGGAGTGTATCATTCCACTGAGTTATTCTTTGATTATGCTCTTGATAAATTGTATCCATCACAAGATTGGAAATCATACTGAGCTCCGGAACTGGGCGGCCAAATCGTGGAATTAGATCACTGTA
>JAEMWC010001380.1:0-67500 GCA_016490735.1 Pachyseris speciosa | reverse complement strand
TGGTCATTTGACAGTCACTCTCTGTACGGATCGCACTGATACGGTTTGTACAGACCGGAAAATAAGGAGTCGGTCCGTATACGGTCTGCGAAATCCATCTCATTAGCGGTGTTTTATTGTGATTGTTGCCGCTGAAACGTGTTGACGGTCCGCACGGTTTCTACAGACCGTAAAATAGGAGGTCGGTCAATATACTGTCTAAAAAATACATCTCATTACCGGGACTTAGAAAATCTCCAGTGCTTTATAGTAATTGTTGCCGGTGAAACATGCTGACAGTCCGTCCGCTTTGTAGAGACCGCAAAACAGCGAGTCGGTCCTTATACGTTCTGAGTAATGAACTTAGAAAATTTTATCGTGGTTGTTGCCAGTGCAACATGTTGACGGTCCGTACGGTTTGTACTGACCGCAAAAAAGGGAGTTGGTCCATATACGGAGAAAAAAATACACCTGATTAGCGAGAAAATTCCAAGTGTTTTATCGTGATTTTTGTACGTGAAACATGCTGACAGTCCGTACGCTTTGTACAGACCGTAAAATAGGGAGTCGGTCCGTATACGGTCCAAGGAATGCATCTTATTAGCGGTACTTAGAAAATTTCAAGTGGTTTGTGGTGGTGGTTGCCGGTGAAACATGTTGATGGTCCGTAAGGTTTGGAAAGACCGTAAGATAGGGAGTCGGTCCGTTTGCGGTCTGTCAAATGCATCTTATTAGCGGGACTTAGAAAATTCTATCGTGGCTGTTGCCGGTAAAACATGTTGACGGTCCATACGGTTTGTACAGACCGCAAGAAAGGGAGTCGGTCCGTATACGGTCTGAAAAATACATCTCATTAGCGGGACTTAGAAAATTTCCAGTGTTTGATCGTGATTGTTGCCTTTGAAACATGTTGACGGTAACGTACAGTTTTAACAGACCGTAAGATAAGGGAGTCGGTCCGTACACGGTCTGAAAAATACATCTCATTAGCGGCACTTAAAAAGTTTCAAGAGTGTTATGGTGTTTGTTGCCGGTCCGTACGGTTTGTACAGACCGTAAAATAGGGAGTCGGTCCGTATGTGGTCTGACAAACGCATCTTGTTAGTGGAACTTAGAAAATTTTAAGTGCTTTATCGTGATTGTTGTAGGTGAAACATGTTGACGGTCTCTGCCGAACGGTTTATACAGACCGTAAAAGAGCGAGTCGAGCCGTATACTGTGTGAGAAATTCATCTTATTAGCGGGAAAATTTCAAGTGTTTTATGGTGGTGGCTACCCGTGAAACACGTTGACGGTTCGTTCGGTTTGAGTAAGATAGGGTGTCGGTCCGTATACGGTCTAACAAATGCATCTTATTAGCTGGACTTAGGCCCAGTTCAAACGTCGAACTTCTCATGAGCCGAATCTAATGCAAATGAGCGAAAACAATAGATTTTTCTTATTTGCATTAGATTCGGTACGTGAGAAGTTCGACGTTTGAACAGGGCCTTAGAAAATTGTATCGTGATGATTTCCGGTGAAACATGTTGACAGTCCGTACGGTTTTGACAAGACCGTAAAATAGGGAGCCGGTCCGTATACGGTCTGAAAAATGCATCACATTAGCGTCTTAGTGGGACTTAGAAAATTTCCAGCTTTTGAATGTGATTGTTCCTTTTGAAAAATGTTTACGGTCGGTACGGTTTGAACCGATCGTAAGATAGAGAGTCGGTCCGTATACGGTCTAAGAAATCTCATTAATGACACTTAGAAAATTTGAAGGGTTTTATGGTGGTTGTTGCCGGTGAAACATCTTAACGGTCCGTACGGTTTGTACAGACCGTAAAATAGGGTGTCGGTCCGTATACGATCAGAAAAATATATCTCACTAGCGGGACTTAAGAAATCTCCAGTGTTTTCTCGTGATTTTTGCCGGTGAAACATGTTGACTTTCCGTACGGTTTGTACAGACCGTAAAATAGGGAGTCGGTCAATATACTGTCTGAAAATACATCTCATTACCGGGACTTGTTGCCGGTGAAACATGCTGACAGTCCGTCCGCTTTGTAGAGACCGCAAAACAGCGAGTCGGTCCTTATACGTTCTGAGTAATGAACTTAGAAAATTTTATCGTGATTGTTGCCGGTGCAACATGTTGACGGTCCGTACGGTTTGTACTGACCGCAAAAAAGGGAGTTGGTCCATATACGGAGAAAAAAATACACCTGATTAGCGAGACTTAAAAAATTCCAAGGATACTTCACAAATTAATGTGATCAAGTAAGCTGAAGCCACTCTAAAGGGCACTAAGGCCTCAAGGTAGCGGGCATTACCCCTTAAATCTACCAAAGCAAAGATTGAGCCCAAGCATTAGCAGCCATGGACAGCTGTTTCGGCCTTCATGTTAGGCCTCATCAGCATGGCATAGCCAATGCTCAGGCTCAAGTACCCACATATCAATAAAACAAGCAATGAAAACGTAAAGCTTGTGGGATGTGGCTGGAGTGACAAGGATACTTCACAAATTAATGTGATCAAGTAAGCTGAAGCCACTCTAAAGGGCACTAAGGCCACAAGGTAGCGGGCATTACCCCTTAAATCTACCAAAGCAAAGATTGAACCCAAGCATTAGCAGCCATGGACAGCTCACTCCAGCCACATCCCACAAGCTTTACGTTTTCATTGCTTGTTTTATTGATATGTGGGTACTTGAGCCTGAGCATTGGCTATGCCATGCTGATGAGGCCTAACAAGGCCGAAACAGCTGTCCATGGCTGCTAATGCTTGGGCTCAATCTTTGCTTTGGTAGATTTCAGGGGTAATGCCCGCTACCTTGCGGCCTTAGTGCCCTTTAGAGTGGCTTCAGCTTACTTGATCACATTAATTTGTGAAGTATCCTTGTCACTCCAGCCACATCCCACAAGCTTTACGTTTAAAAAATTCCAAGTGTTTTATCGTGATTTTTGTACGTGAAACATGCTGACAGTCTCTACGCTTTGTACAGACCGTAAAATAGGGAGTCGGTCCGTATACGCGGTTGAAGGAATGTATCTTATTAGCGATACTTAGAAAATTTCAAGTGGTTTGTGGTGGTGGTTGCCGGTGAAACATGTTGATGGTCCGTAAGGTTTGGAAAAACCGTAAGATAGGGAGTCGGTCCTTTTATGGTCTGACAAATGCATCTTATTAGCAGGACAGAAAATTTTATCGTGATTGTTGCCGGTGAAACACGTTGACGGTCAGTGCGTTGTGTACAGACCTTAATTAGCGATTCGGTCCGTATACCGTCTGGGACCTGCATCTTATTAGCGGGACTCAGAAAATTTCCAGTGTTTTATCGTGATAATTGCCGGTGAAACATGTTGACGGTCCGTACAGTTTGTAGAGATCGTGAAATAGGGAGTCGGTCCGTATACGGTCGGAAAAATACATCATATTAGCGGGAACTAAAAAATCTCCAGTGTTTTATTGTGATTTTTCCGGTGAAACATGTTGACAATTCGTACGGTTTGTACAGATCGTAAGAGAGGTAGTCAGTAGTATAGTGTTTGGGGGTACGAAATCAATTGATTTCGTTTTCCCCAAACACTATACTACTCGCCTTCTGGTCTCGTATTCTGGAATATATAGTTATTTAATTTGATGGAATATATAGTTATTTAATTTGATGGAATCTATAGTTGTTCAATCTGATGGAACCAAGGTCTGCACACTTCATCTATAGTTTATAAAAATGCGTGACATTCTCGGAAAAATCACCAAGCGTGACATTCTCGGAAAACAGGGAATGAGTCATCGCCTATAGCTATTATTTCTCACGTGACGTCATGTGTTAGTTGCATAAAGAAATAATATCTCACATAATATTATAGAATGAGTTGTAATTCAGTAATCCACAATGAATTAAAGAATATGGGAGAGTTCACATGTCCTTTTTGTGATCAGCTATTGGTCAAAGTTGTTAAAAGTGTGAAAGCACCTTGCTGTGATAAACAGAAAATGTTTAATGATGATGGTGAAAATGTTTGTCTAAATTGTGGTTCAGTCCACGGCTATGACTATTGTAAGGAGTACGTTGACTTTCATAATAATATGTATAAAATAAAGCGAAAATCTGTATATCACCGGAAGTACCATATTGAAAATGTGATAAATGGTATATGTCGCAAGAATAGATTTCAAATTTCTGTAAAAGATAAGGGTAAAATATTGAAAATATTCGAAGAGATAGACACTGTCCTTCCTTTGGTGAATAAGAATCGTAAAAGGATGATAAGTACGAAATTTATGCTTAAGCAAATATTTTTAATGCTTGATCTTCCATTTGATGAAATAAAAGTTACTAGATCAAAAAAGACGCTTGGATTTTATGATCGATATTGGGTTGAGATTCTATTGTTGAGATTTGATAAGATTATTCGTATTATCAAGCAGTGAATTTTTCATCATATTTCAGTAGGTACTTATCAATAATTGGACTATTATCAGTCACATAATCATCGATATTCTTCATTGAGATTTGTATACTTGAAGCATCAAAATCACCACTTCTCAACTTGTCTTTTATTGAATTGAGTAGATGTTGATAGCTTTGATAAGCATATGCGCAATTTTGGATTTTCAAATCTAGGTTTTTATGCTTCATCCACCCTTGTATCAAAAGTGCTGCTGTACTGATGGCTACCAAACTAACACCACCTGTTGCCACACTTGTGGCGAGACCCCCAGTTGCAAATAAAATAGACGCTGAATTACCAGCTAATTTCCATTTTTTGAACCGTTTAACCGCCTGTTTATGAGCCCAACACTTTCTGTGATATGTTCGGTAATAGGATTTTAATTCATTTACCTGATCTTCTGTTAATTCATCTGAAATATAATTCCAGTTGAATATGCTTTTTCGCTCTTTCATATATATCATTTATACAATAATTCTATTAAAAATACAATACAGTATTCCTGACATCTGGCCGCATAATGGAGAACTTTTACTATTTTTTGTTGCTAGGCAATCAGGATATGCATAACTATATCCACGGCCCAATGAATAATCATTGTAAAATCTTCCATATGCATCATGGAGGATAGCATGAGTCTGTAATACATCAATCCAACCAAGAGTATGTTCTAAGAAGTTTGATAAACAACCGCTTCCGGGACCAATAAGGCCTATGTCTGCGTGAGATTTTATGATATCATCTATAGTAATATATCCTTCGAAATGCTTGTGGTATAAAAATTTGTATGCAAGACAGGATTTTAATATAGAATCATCTAAATTGGGGTAGTCTTTTTTGTGAATCTTGAAAACATAAGATAGATATCTCAATAAGTCTTTCATATATCAGTTGTTTAGACAAAAATTTAAAGATCAAAATAATCTTCAATGAAACGATACATATTTCTCAGTTCTTGGTTAGTTAGTGATTTCTGCCAAACAGCAAAAGCATAAAGATCCATTTCACAAAAATTAATTGCAGAACCATCTGTATGAACTTGACAACCAATAAACATTTCTTGTGCACTACCAGTCAATGTTGCTGAAATTGATCCTGTTCCAACTGGTGTCATTGATGAAACACCTCTGAAAAATTCCATATTATGACCATCAACTCGAACAGTAAAAACTTCAATATTTCCCGTCAGATTAGCCAAAGAAGAAACAGCAAGTCTTCCATTTAATGTAGAACCGAAATCAATATAACATGCTCCATTAATCCAAGGCAGATGAACACCAAATCTAATAGCACCCTTACCCCATTGAAATTGTGATTGATATTTTGTTTGTTTTGTGTTTGCAATGATTATAACAGGACAAGTATTTCCACTCTGTCCAGCAACTTTAGAAACATCAAATGAACTGTTCTCCAAGTAGTCATCACTGCCATCAAAACGTATGAAAAACTTTTTCTTGATTGAATCTCTCAGTAACAATGGTTTTTTCGAATTAGAAGTTTGTGTAAAAGTGACATTATTAACAGGATCCAGCCAACTAGAAACTCTATCATCAGCATCAGTTGTCAATACAGACAGAGATGGTATCAAAGCAATTGAAATCCCATCAAGAACAGGTATACCAGGCAGTGAATTTGAAATAACAAAAGTTGCTCTATCTAACTTCAAATCTAGTTGTTTTTTTGTTACACAATCATCATCCGATGTTCCTTCATTAACATTTGTTATTTTATTTCCTCCAATATCAAAATGCCCATCTTGTGTTAATGTAAATCCATCACCTTTATCACCTTTGGGGCCAACAGAACCTGAAACACCTTGTGGACCCTGTGGGCCTTGTGGACCAATTAGACCTATATCACCTTTATCACCTTTATTGTCTTGATTTTGTGGAGAATTGAAAACTCCCATTATAATATTAATTTAGATTAATTCATGACCACTTCAAGTGTGAATGTTGTATCAAATGCACCTGTATTAGGATGTGAATAATCAATGATTTGTTGATGTTGACCGTTGTGATGTTTCTACTTAAAGAAGATTGTCTGTGTTCATAAACAGTTGCTGGTAATGGCAAAGGCCCACCACCTTCAGCTTTTGTCTTGAAGTAGAATATTCCGGGTTTTGTTCCTTGTAATACATACATATTCTTAATATGAAAGTTATTGTTGTGAATAACTAAAAATTCAGAGCCATTTATCAATACAGGCTTTAAAACATTCTTATCATGTCCTCGATTGGCTTTGACAAAGCAATTTAAATATTGTATTTGACCAATTATATTATTCCCATTCAAATTTAGATCACCTCCTAATTTCGGCCCGTAAAGAGCAAATCCACCCAAATCGAAAGCTGTTTCCATAATTACACCTGTAACGCTTGAACGAAATAGATTCAAACTATTATTATGAATTCTATAGCCATTCAGATTTAAATCACCACCAAGTTTAGCCTCACTTATAAGAAAGCTGTTCATATTAATATTATTTAGCATTGTCAATTCACCATTTTCACCATCAAATAAGTTTGATGAATTATTAATCAAGGCATGTCCATTCAAATCTAAATCAGTTTGTAATTGCATTTTTTCATTCACGATTTTATAAGCTTCTGCGAAGTCGTAAACACTTGATGGAACGTCTACAGCTTCAAAATCAATACCATATGCAACACAATGAACTTTGTACTTATTTGGATAAGTTGGGTTAGCATTAATATGAATCGTACAATATAAATATTCAGGTGGTGAACTTACTGAAGGTTTTTCAATCCATAATAAATATCTCGAATGATCTTCATTTCTGTTATCAAATTTTCTCCCTACAGTTTTATGAATTGTAATTCGACCAGTTGCACTGAATGTTACACTACTAAGATTCATTCCTTCATAATCAGGAAATAGCCATTCAAGAATGAAAGTGTATTTTCCATCTTTTATTGTATACATATTAAATCCAATTCTAGCTCTGTAAATATGATTAGCTTCTTTATTCAAGTCTACATCAATGACCTTTTTTAAAATCAAATGCGGTGAACGAGGTAAATTGACATATCCATTAACTTTCAAGCCATATTCAGTACTGACTTCATCGATATCATTCATCAAATATTTGAAAGCATTCTTTGGATGAGAAGCAGACGAAATATGACTTTTTTCTAATTGATCTAAATTTACGGCATCGGTTTTATTTGTTCCTTCTTTTAAGTTAATGATTTTATGCCCTCCAAGTTTTAAGTCTGCTGCCATCGCATTTGTTCCATTCAATAATAAAGTGTTTGCTCTGATGGTTTGTGAAGCTCGATTTAAAACTCTGAAGTTCACTGCATCAGTTTCATTCACCACATCCGCTAAATTCGTCACTTTATTTCCACCCATCGACAAATCGCCATACATTTCAGTTGAACCGTCTCGTCGAAGAAAATACTCGTCAGTATAAAGTTTCGTCACCGCATCGTCTGCGTTGACGGGTGGAGCAAGATCAGTGATGGCATTGTTGTTCATATTTAGATTTTGTTGTGCAATCGTATCGAGTTTGGTTTGCAACCTCTGGTCCACATAACTTTTGTTTACAGCATCTTGGGGGTTTGAGGGGTTATCCTGCAGGTTGAGGATTTTGTTTAGTTTCATGTCAATATTACTACCAAACGCAACATGGCCGTTTTCAATTTCATAAGCTGGGTCATGGAGAAAGTAAGACAAATTGGTATGATAGCCATAGGCCCCATAAACGATGATATGTGTTTTGGTGTTAGACGCAGGAGCTGTGCTGGAAAGTTCCACCTGTATTGCCGCTTGCCCACCACTTCTTTTTCTATCTGGAAAAGAATTTTAATATAACCATCAACGTGTGGAGTTCTAGTAAAAGATTTTTGAAATGACTGTCCAGCGTCACGCATGTTAATTGTTGGAAGGGTTAAACTGATTGTTGCACTTCTTGGGTCTGATGGTGAGTAAAACTCAGTAACAAATGTGTACCGTCCATTACTCAATGATGAAACATTAAAGCGAATCTTGGATGTGAAGTTGCCACTTGTTGGAATCAAAAAAGACAATGATGACTTGTTAATATGATATGGTGATCTGTTAAAATCTTCAATTTGGAGGCTATTAACATTTTGTATCCCTGTTGACTTGGAAATATCTTTCAACAGAAAAGCGAATGGATTTTTTTGTGCTCCTGATGCTGAAAAAACAAGGTCATCAACATACTTTTTGTTGGCAGCATCTTTGTAGGCAGTTGGAGCCCCAACATTTGTTATTTTATTGTCATCCATGTCCAGATCACCAGTCATTGCAACACTTCCGTCTTTTTTAAGAAATGGAGAAACATCAATGCCAGTAATTCCGGCAATTTCAGTATCAACATACCCCTTTGTGGCTGTATCATTGTTTGCTGTAGGCGCTGCTACATTAGTCAATTTGTTACCTCCAAGATTCAAATCAGAAGTCATTGCAACACTTCCATCTTTTTTCACAAAGTTATTATTGAGATATGTTTTATCCGCTTTACCTATTACACCATCATCAACGTATTTTCTAGTTGCGCAGTCTTGTGGAAGTATAGGGCGTCCAACATTGACTATTCTATGAAAACTCATTTTAAGCTCACGATCAAGTACAATTCTTCCTTCTATTTCAAAAGCTGGGTCGTGAATATGTGATAAAATGATATTAGAAAATCCATAAACACCATAAACTATAACATAATGTTTTTTATTATTTTGTAAATATGGTGAAATCAACAATAACTCCATTGATGTGGAACCATGACTTGTTTTTTCAATGAAGAATATTCTCTTGAGATAACCATCAACAAGATGAGTTTTTGGAAAGGCTCTTTTTATCGAATCTTTTCTTTCAATTAAATTTGATGACAGATTGTCGTCATCGACTGTTGCATTATTTGGGTTACCATCTGTATAAAACTCAACCACTTAAGTGTACTTTGAAACTTCCAATTGTGACAAATCAAAACGAAGAACAGTTGTAAGACCAGCAGTAGGAATAACAAAAGACAAGGCTTTTTTATTCATTGAGTAAGGGCTTTTATTATAGACTTCTAATTGTAGATTATTCGCATTTCTAAGAATAGTTGTTTTTGATACATCTTCAAGAAGAAATTTAAATGGATTAACACGTGTTCCTTCAATTGATAAAACAGCATCATTAACATATCCCAAGTTAGTAGAATCATAATGATTTACTGGATCACCAACATTTGTCAAACGTTTATTTTCAATATCATAATTGCCATCTTGTGTTAATCTAAATCCATCACCTGTTTCACCTTTATTACCTTTGAAACCAAATGGACCTCTATCACCTTTATCACCTTTTGGACCTCTTTCACCTTTATCACCTTTTTCACCTTTGGGACCAATTGGACCAGCCGGGCCTCTTTCACCAGTTTTTGTTTCATCTTGATCTAGTGGAGAATTAAAAACTCCCATTATATCATCTTGTTAGATTAATCTTCTTCATCACTGCTTTCATCTTCCAAGAATTCAGGTGGTATGGTTTCATAGATGACAGGTAGTCTCTTATTGTTTTTCAATACTTTTTGTGTCCTCCTGTATACTTCCATTTTGATTTTTTCAGCGATTTCAAATGGTGTTTTAACAGCAGCGTCAGGTTTGATCAATTTTTCGATTCTTTCTGTTCTGGGATTCTCCTGTTTTTCTGGATTTTGAAAATTGTTGATTGCCATATAATATTAGATTAGATTAAACTGCACCATAAAAATTTCTCTTGATTGTCTTCATCGGCTTGTCAACATAATAGAAGGAATATGGTTTCTTGGTTGCTTCAATGTATTTCTTCTTGTCGATTCCAAGTTCTTGTGCAATCAAGTTCCTTTCTCTTGTGGATGGAAAATCATAAATGCAGAAGTGACTGCAATTGAGTCTGATTGATTTTGGACAGCCATAGAATGATTGTGTGAGATATATGACTGAACAGTTCTTGTGTCTCCCCTGAATGAAATAGCTGATTATCTGATCTTGTTTCTTGTCAGTCACAAAATCATCAAAAACAACCAATCGCTGCAAATCTGTGTCTTTTATTTGTTCAACTGGTAATATCTCTTCTTGACTGCAAACCAAGGCAGGATATCCAATGTGACTGCTTATTTCATCCATTACTTTCCGTAGATATTGATACTTGTCTTGATCTAAATTTTTTGCATAAAGATGTATCTGATCATAATAAACCAATGGTTCCATAATCAGATGCATGAACAATATTGTCTTTCCAGATCCAGAATTACCAGCCAGCAGCATCCTGAAAGTGTCTTTTGGCATATACGGATACAACTGTCTGAATGAATTCTTTGAACCCTGAATATCATAATTAGGGATTTCCATATGTAAATAGTTTAGATTAGTCTAACAAAATTGTATATGGATATAGAACGAATGAAAAGGCTTCTTAAAAGTGGAATTGAAGCTGGAAATAAAACTAGAGAAGTTCGTGATGTTATCAAGACTTATGAATACAGAAAACAGGATGCATATGATACAACATCAGAATTGATGAAACCCTCTATTGATGTCCAGAAGAGTGTGAAAGAAAGTGTTGACAAAAAACAGGATGAAGTTATTGAACAGTTGAAAAAGAATAAAAAAGCCTTGACATCTGGTTTTGAAGATCTTATGCTATTGAACACGTTACCTGAATCAGTACCAATGAAAACAACATTACCAATTGATTACAAACCTAAAATGATGACTGAAACAGAACCAAAGTATAAGTCAAATCTTGACAAAGGTTTCTCACTTGATGAGGTTAAGGTATTACAGGAATATGAATTGTCTCCTCCAACAACAATTTTAAAAAGGATAATGGATGGTACAATCGACATCGATGAGTATAACAGAAATATTGGTGAAATAACCAAAAAACTTGGAAGACAAAAAGCTCATCTATCAACAACCAAAACAAATAGGGATAAAAATAAAGAAAAGATATATGAATTGACTCAAAGGATCAAACTAATGCAAAAGTACCGAAAAAGAATTGGCGCCGTTGAGGAAGGTGCATCAACTATTGGTTCAGGCATGGGAAGGAGAAGAGGTGCAATGGGTTCAAGGGATGCATTTTTGGGTGACATGCTTTCAAGACTACAGTTACTTGGTGGATCTATTTCAGCCGGCAACAACAGCAAAAATGTTCAAAATGAATTCACAAAAATATTGCATACATTGAACAGACTGGGAATCCTGAAAACCGGTGAGTTGAATAAAATAATGATGAAATATCTAATGTAATAATATATGACAGAAATTTCATTGAGATTCAACAGCAAGAACAGAGAAAAACTGGTGTTAGTGAAAGCCATGACTTCACAGTTCCTTTGAAATTGGAAAGTAACATGCAATATGAAATGGCTGTAAAGGAAATCAACATGACCTACAGTTGGTACAACATCAGAGACATTTACAACAACAACAAAATGAAGTATAGCCACGACGGAGGAGCAAATTGGGAAACAATAACTTTCTCCAATGGCGTGTACTCTTACAATGATTTGGATGATGTTATAAAAAGCACAACCAAAGGAATAAGCCTGGTATTCTCCTTGGTGACATACAGAGTCCAGATAAATTTGGATGAAAACTATCAGGTGGATTTGAGAAATACTGACTTCAGGAAACTGATTGGATTCAATGCGGAGATAGTAACTGTTACAAAATTTGGAGAAAATCTTCCCGACATAACAAGAGGTGTCGATGAGATATACGTCAATTGTGACAAATGTGACAAAGTGATCGATGGCAACAGTACGAATACCATTGATGTGATCCCAGTGACTAACTTGGCCAGGAGTTTCCCTTTTGTCCATAAACATCAGTTCCTTTCATGGATCCCTATTTCAACACACACAAACAGCTCAATCCGTTTCTATATCACAGATGCAAAAGGTGAAGCAGTTAATTTGAATAACATAGATTGGTACATTGATCTGTTTGTGAGAGAACAGAAACCGGGGAATTGAATCATTGTCAAAAAATATCCAATGTAATGATATATGACAGAAATTTCATTACGATTCAACAGTAAAAACAGAGACAAAATTGGTGTCAGTAAGAGTCATGATTTTGAAAAAAGATTCAATACACCTCTTAAATTAACGAATGATTTAAAATATGAAATGGCTGTTAATGTCATCAATATGACATACAGTTGGTACAATATCAGAGATATTTTTGAAAATAATCAAATGAAATACAGCTATGACAAAGGTGTAAACTGGGAAACAATAACATTCGTTAACGGGATGTATTCATACGACGATATCAATAGTTACATTCATGAGTATATGAGAAAAAATAACCATGTACTGAATCCATCTGAAACAGACAAATCAAAATTCCTGTATGGTATTAACATGTATTTCGTTTTGTCAACATATCGCATTTTGATTGAACTTGATGAAAACTATCGAGTGGATATGAGAAGTCTTGATTTCAGAAAACTTATCGGTTTCGATTCAAAATTAGTTTCAGCCACAGAATATGGAACAAATCTACCTGATATTACAAGAGGAGTAGATGAAATTTATATCAATTGTGATATGGTGACAGATAGCATTGTTGATGGCAATAGCACAAATACAATCGCTGTTATTCCAGTCACAGATCTCGTTAGAAGTTTACCTTTCACTTACAAACCTCGTTTTCTTTCATGGAATCCTATCTCAACACATACAATCAGCTCAATACGCTTTTATGTCACTGATTCTTCTAGAGCTTCAGTCAATTTAAACGGGATAGATTGGTATATTGAGTTATTCTTGAGAGGTGTGGAATTATAAAACCTAATAGTATATGAAACGGTTTGAGTTTAAAAAATATGAACAACATGGTGAAGGTATTGTGACTGACATTGCCAAAACAGCTGTAAAAAAAGCAGCAACAACAATCGGTGAACATGCTGGCAAAAAAGCTGGTGACAAAATCATAGAACTTTTGAAAAAGAGAAAGAGTGGAACTGAGAGTGTGAGCCAGACTGGTGGTTTAATCAAAAGAAAGAGAGGCCGACCTCGTAAAATAAAATAACTTTTATCTAACACAATAATATATGTCAAACTATCGTGACTCAAAATATATCGAAAGATATGAAGATGTAGTGTTCGAACTAGAGACGGCACTTATTACTGTAGTAGCAAATAATGATCATCAGAGGAAAACAGGTTACCGTTTCGTTGTTGATAACAGTGGAGAGACTACACCATTTGACTGGTACAATGCCCGTTTGAATGTTGATTTCATTGTAAAAAAGCTTGCAGATGGAGACAACATTGCTGCTGCAGATCGAAATGGTATTGTTAATTCAGTTCACGCTCTTATAAACACTCTTAATGTAAAAATGAATGGTATTGATGTTTATGAGTGCAGAGATGCCAACCAAGCCACAAATATAAAGTCTTTGCTTGAGTATTCACAGGGTTATGCTGTAAGTCAGGGGACCAATGAGTTCTTCTATCTTGACGACAACAGAGAAGCTGAAAACAGAGTTGCTCAGGTGGCTTCTTATAACAAAGGTTTCGCAGCTCGCAAAGCACTGTTGGATGGTGCAGCTGGTAAAGTAAATGCAGAGATAGCATTGAACAGATACGGTTTTTTCAAGAGCTTTTGGGATGAACTTATGCCTAACTCAAAAATAGAGGTGAATCTGACACTTGAGAGTGATGACAATATGATTTGGCAAGCTACTGATGAATGTCGTGTGGTACTAACTAAATTCCAGCTAATTGTTCCTCGTATTATTTTCAATTCTGCGGGAAAGTCCTTATACATGAGCAAGTATCTTGACAACAGAAAGTGGACTTACATGAGAGAAATGGTTGAGAGAGGCAATTCAACAAGACAACAGACTGCCAATTTCCGTATTTCCACAGGAATAAACAAACCCAGGCATGTTTTTGTATTCATCATCAATGATGCAAGTGATGCATCTCAGACAGCCAATAAATTTCTCTATAACACCTTTTCAGTTGCAAATAACCAAACTTTGACTGATTGTTATCTTGAGGTGGCAATGGTAATGATTATCCAGAGGTTCATTATAAACCATCAACAGAACCAACAAGAGTATTTAGAGATGTTTTGAAATATGTTCAAGCTGTAAATGATTTCAGTGAAAGTACCCTTCTTAACAGGGGCAATTTCGGTACAATATTCCCTTTTGTTTATTTCGATCTGACAAAACAGAAACAGGATATCAAAGATGGAATGACAAAACTGACTTTCAAATACACTTTGAGTGCTGCAACAAATGCTGATTACAGTGTGTATGCACTGGTCCTCTATGAGCAGGATATTGAGATGAGAAAGACTGATGGAAAATTAATTCTGAGATCAATGTAAATTAAATAATTAATTGGAAATAATTAATTAAATTAAATTAATTAAATAAATAATTAAATAAATTAAATAATTAAATGATTGTTTGTATTAAATACAATTTAGTATAAACATATATTATATGACTACTTATCATCCTCATGGAGTGAAACTTTCACAGGGTCAGAAACAAAAGCTAGCAAAAGCTTATGCAACAAATTCGCCTGTAACAATCAGGTTGACACATAGTGAATTGTCTGGACATGATCAACTAATGTTGACTAAGAGACAAATCAACAAACTGATTAAATCAAGTAGATCAGGAAAAGGTTCAGACATCAAGATATCAAAAAATCAAATCAGAAAAGCTGTTGTAGAAGGAGGTTCTCTTTGGTCCAGTCTTTTTTCACTTGGAACAAGACTATTGCCTTATGCAGGTAAAGCAGTAGCTAAAGCGGCTCCAGCATTGGCTACAGGTGCTCTGTCTTCATTAGCAAGTCTCGGTGTTGATAAACTATTTGGGAAGAAACAAAGTGGAGGATTTCTTATTCCTAATGCCAATTTATCCCAATTATTGAATGTAGGAAATTTATTGAATACGAGACAGATGGCTGATGTTATCCAAAAAATGCAGTATGGTGGAGACGTTGTTATAAAACCAACAAAAGCGCAGACTGGAAAGGGTATTGGAACAATACTCGCCAGTATTGGAATTCCTTTGGCCATAGAAGCAATTAGAAAATAAACTGGAAAAGGTTTGCATGTTGAAAGCAGCCGTCCAAGACGGTCATTACCAGTTCATGTTCCAGATTCCATTGCAAAAAATAAAAGTGGTGGGAAACATGCTATGATTCCATGGCAATCCCCTCCTGTTTTTGGTACATGGGATAACTCAATCGGTTATGGAATGAAAAAAAAAAAAAAAACCAAAGGAAAAGGACTTCTACTGGGCAAAAACAGTCCATTCAATTCAATCCCAATTCTGGGAACCATTTTGTAAATAAACCCTTATCCAACTTTGATTTAATCAATTGGGTGAAACAACTTGGAATAAAACATTTCAGAGGAGTATTTTCAAGAGACAATCTTCCTAGAGAAATCAAAAACAATGAATGTGGAATAGTCAATCTCGACAGTCAGATTGGACCTGGTACTCACTGGGTATGTTATCGAATTGGTGATAGATACTGTGAATACTTTGACTCATTTGGTTTAATGATGCCAACAGAAGTACAGAAATACATGGCTACAAGTGGAAAACAACTTGAATACTCTGGAGATGAGATACAAGAAAGAGATTCAGTCTTGTGTGGATATTGGTGTTTGTACTATCTTCTCGAGAGACAAAATGGGAGATCCATTCTTAATACAATACATAATGCTGAATTTGATCCAACAGACACAAGAGTCAATCACAGATTCATCATAGACTACTTCGAAAATATCTAACTTATATGTATAATGGTAAAATCATATTGTGTGAAACAGAAGAAAGTCACTGAATGTGTACCAGGAAGTGAAAGATATCAAAAGACAAAAAATGGTCGAACTGTGATGAAATGTACTTGTGCTGAATGTGGAATCACAAAGACTAAATTTGTCAGAAATCGGGGAAACTGATTAGCCCGTCTGAAGGGGCGGGCATACTAGATTCGGCAGCAGATATGGCACTAACAGGATTCTTAGAACATGGAGTCCCTTATTTAGCAAAGAAAGGTGTAGAGATGGGAAGATATTATGCTTCTGAAGCAATGAGAAATCCAAAGCTGCAAAAGCAATTGATTGATAAAGGACTTTCCCTCACAAAGCCTATAATTACAAAGGTTGGGACTGAAGCTTTAAATCAACTGTCAACAAAAGTGAGACCAAACATTCGTTATAAAACAGATATCAAGGGATTGGATTATGGCAAAGGTATTGACATTCATAAGGTTATTGGCAAGCTTCCTAAACCAAAAAGTGGATGGACACCCGGAAAGTATAAATACATGGGACCTTATAATCCCCTCGATAAACAGTTAGAGTATGATAAAAATACAGGTGAGGTTACAAAATGGAATGTCCTACCTTACAATAAAGTAGATGAAATTGCAGCTTACCATGATATTTGTTATGATATGGGAAAAAATAAAGGTGATTGTGATAGAACAATGGTCGAGTCACTTGATCAAATACCATATGGTGAGATGCCAAAATGGGGTCAAACAGCCAGATTCTTAATTGACAAAAAACAGAAATTCGGTCTTGGTGTTTCAAAAAACGGAAAACGCCGTCGAGTGAAGAAAACTGGCAAGAAAAACTAGCTGATGAATTACATGCACCCATAAAACGAAATTTCACTCGGCGGCGTGTGATTGTGAATAAAATTGATGAAATATGGGCAAGTGATCTAGTTGAAATGCAACAGTTCAGTAAATGGAATAAAGGTTATCGATATCTTCTTATGGTTATTGATGTCTTCAGCAAATATGGTTGGATTGTCCCATTGAAGGATAAGAAAGGTGAATCTGTCACTGAAGCATTCAAAACAATATTCAAGGAAGGCAGAAAACCACAGTATTTATGGGTCGACAAGGGAAAAGAGTTTTACAACAAACACTTGAAGGACTTGCTAGAGAAACATAGTGTACAGATGTACGCAACTGAGAATGAAGAGAAGTCATCAGTAGTTGAAAGATGGAATAGGACAATGAAGTCCAAAATGTGGAAGCAGTTCACTGTTCAAGGTAATACACAGTATTTAGACATGTTACCAAAATTAGTGAAACAGTATAATAATACCAAACATTCAAGCACAAAGATGACACCCGTTGAAGCATCTGATAAGAGGAATGAAGGAACTGTTTACTTCAATTTGTATGGTGATATGAAAACATTAAAACAGAAACCGAAATTCAAAATAGGTGATAAGGTCCGAATATCCAAGTATAAACGGAATGTGTTCGACAAGGGCTATACACCAAATTGGACTGAAGAAGTGTTTACAGTTGATAAAATCCAATACACTAATCCAATCACTTACAAACTAAAAGATCTTAGAGGAGAAGATATTGAAGGGAGTTTTTATGAAGCTGAATTATTGAAAGCCAGACAGGATGTATTCCGTATTGATAAAGTCATTCGCAGAGATTACAAGAAGAAACAAGCTTTGGTGAAGTGGAAGGGTTACAGTGACGAATTTAACAGTTGGATACCGTTCAAGGATTTAAAAGACATATGAAATTGTTTTAAGAGAAAATTATCTAACATATATGTGAAGGAGACCTACAGTATATCTGTTATTTGCTATTATGTAGCCAAGAATATTATTATTCCTGACTATATTTAAACACAGGTCGAAAATGAATTAAAAAATAAATTACTATAATATACAAATGCAAAAATATTCCTACAATAATAAAGAATTGGATGTATCAATAGATTGTTATCTTGATGACAACAATGAGATTTGGTTCAGAGGTAGAGACATAGCTTCTATTCTTGACTATGAAAATCCACAAAAAGCAATCAAGGATCATGTTTTATCTGATGATAGAATCTTAAGAGACCACAAAATCAGCATAAATTCACGATGTAACAAAACGGTCCCTCGTGCTGAGGCCACTGATTCACGATGTAACAAAACGTTACCTCGTGCTGAGGCCACTGATTCACGATGTAACAAAACGTTACCTCGTGCTGAGACCACTGAAAAAACTTTCAAATGTTTTTTTATAAATGAATCAGGATTTTATTCACTAATACTGTCCTCTAAAAAACAAGAAGCTGTAAAATTCAAACATTGGGTTACATCTAAAGTGTTGCCATCAATCAGAAAACAGGGGTATTACAATCAGTTCAATGACAGAAATAATAACATGCTGATGATTGAAAGTGAAGATGATCTGCATTATAAGATTGTTTCATTCATCAGAAAGAAATATGAAGGTGCATTAATGGTGGCGGGATTAGGTGAAAATCAAATAAGCCCAAACTTGAGAATCAGAAGTTATAAGAAAGAATATATGGCTGGACAGTGTGATTTAATGCTGATGAATCCCACTAGAAAATACAATGCTCTTTGTCTTGAATTTAAAAGCCCAACAGGTGTGTATAAAGTGTCAGACAAACAGTCTGATATGAAGCTAATGTATGAGAAAAACAACTGCAAATACATCATGAGCAATAGTTTGGAAGACTTGATTCATGAAATAACTAAACACATGGAAGAAAGCAAATTATACTTATCAAGAAGAGAAAGATATTTAAAAAAATAATTTATATAACTATATATTATGGAGAATCAAAATGTCAAGAGAGGTCGGGGAAGGCCTAGAGTTCTCAGTGATGAGGAAAGAAAAAAACACAAGACTACCTATATGCTAAATAAAGAATGGTACTGTAACATATGTAAGACAGGACGTAACTACACAATGGCAGGGAAATCTTGTCATATTAAAACAAAAAAACATCAAAAAAATATTCTCAATAATTACAATTCAAAAGGATCCAGTAATTGGATCAATTGAATTCTCAACCATATTTAAACGCAGACGGAAATGTTTTAAAGAAATAATAACTATAGATATATTATAAATGGAAAAAATTATCGAAACTAGTAGTAATATGGACAAGAAAAGTCTCAAAAAATTGAGCAAATCCAAGCTAATCGAATTGCTGTTGAAGCAGCAGAAAAAGCCTAAAGTTATTATAGTGATGACACAAAACCTGTACCTAAACCAAGAACAAGACCAATTCCCGCCCCAAGGACGAAAAGACCAACTGTGAAAGAATTGGTTGATTATTTTGAGAGGAAAAGATTACCAGCTCCACCTGCTGAATGGTTGGAAGAAATAGAGCAATTGAAAAAGAGACCAATTCCCGCCCCAAGAGCCAAAAAGCCTGTGCCGGTTCCAACACCCAGAACAAAAATAGAGCAAACAGAGAAAGCTCTGAAGGGTTTCACAAAATCTTTTGAAATCAGTATAAAAAATAACAAAGACCCGCTTTCGCAACTGCAAAACACAAGAAAGGCTGTTGCATATAATATTATAAAATTGTTGAATGAAATTAAAGGTCTCAAATTCGTTGAAACGCTAAAGGTAACATTCGCAAAAATGACTGACGGAGCAATAGAATACAAAATCGCATATTTCAACAGTGTAGCTCAAACAATTGTGAATAATCTGGAAGTAACTGAATCATTACAGTTGTCAAAAGACCAAATAATGAATAAGATTGCAGTTTGGGTGTCTGAAGGTTCAGGTTGGACTGTTGATTCAGTTGATAGTCATTATCTCAATGTTGTGAAATATCAACCGATGAGAGGCTCCTCATACATTAAACTACCAAATAAACTCAGAAACAGTGCGAAGGGTTTAATTAACTTGAAAAATGAGGATAATGAATGCTTCCGATGGTGCCACATCAGACACTTGAACCCACAAGAGAAATACCCACAGAGGGTTAAAAAATCAGACAAGCAATACATTGAAAAATTGGATTATACAGGGATTGAATTCCCAGTTGCAACCAAGCATTACAACAAGATAGAGAAACAAAATGAGATCAACATCAATGTATTCGGTTATGAGAATAGACAGCCATATCCAATTTTTGTTTCAAAAGAGAAATATGAAGACTGCTTGAATCTGCTTCTAATAACTGAAAATGAAAACAAGCATTATGTGCTAATCAAAGATTTCAATAAGTTCATGTACAATCAAACAAAGCATAAGGAAAGAAAACACTTTTGTATGCACTGTCTTCAATGCTTCAGCTCTGAAAGGGTGTTGAATGATCACAAGGACAACTGCATGCAAGTAAATGGCACACAGGCAATAAAAATGCCAAACAAAGATAACAACATACTGAAATTCAACAACTTTCATAAACAACAGCGGGTACCATTTGTGATCTATGCTGATTTTGAGGCCATCACTGAAAAAATACACGGTTGCCAGTGATAAATCATATACAGAGGCTTATCAGAAGCATACTGACTGTGGCTACGGCTATAAAGTGGTTTGTTGTTATGATGATAAATACAGCAAACCAGCAGCAATATACAGGGGTGAAAAGGCTGTGTAAAAATTTATGGAAGCTATGCTGGAGGAGGTCAAATATTGCAAGAATGTTGTGAAAAAAAATTTTAACAAACCATTGAAAATGACTAAAGATGATGAAGAGAAATTCCGAAAAGCTGAAATGTGTCACATCTGTGATAAGAAATATACTGAAAAGGATATTAGAGTCCGAGATCATTGTCACATTACCGGCAAGTATAGAGGTTCTGCTCACCAAGATTGTAATCTGAAACTTAGAGTGAACCCAGAAGAAATAAAGATACCAGTAATATTTCACAATCTAAGAGGCTATGATAGTCATTTTATTATGCAGGAGATTGGAGCCATTGTTAAGAAGCACACTTACAAAAACAAGAAAGGTGAAGACTGTCAAATGAATATCAATGCTATCCCAAATAACATGGAGAAGTATATGGCTTTCATGCCTGGCAACCACTTGACCTTCATTGATAGTTTCCAGTTCATGAGCTCCAGTTTGGAAAAACTTGTAGGCAATCTACCTAGAGAAGCCTTAAAATACACCTCACAAGAGTTCAAGGGAAAGGATCTTAATCTGATGGCACAGAAAGGTGTTTATCCTTACGACTACATGGACAGTTTCGATCAATTCAATCAGAAGCTGCCCTCAAAAGAAGAATTCTATAGCATACTGAGTGATACGCATATATCAGATGAAGACTATGCGCATGCTCAAAATGTGTGGAATACATTCTCAATCAAAAATATGGGCGATTATCATGACCTGTACCTTAAAACAGATGTACTCCTACTGGCTGATGTATTTGAAAACTTCAGAAAAACATGCCTTGAGTACTATAAACTGGACCCGTGTCACTATTTCACATCTCCCGGTTTATCTTGGGACGCCATGCTTAAAATGACTGACATAAAATTAGAATTGATGACAGACATTGATATGTTTCAATTCATTCAAAAGGGCCTACGTGGTGGTATCAGTTATATAGCCAACCGTTACGGCAAAGCAAATAACAAGTACATGAAAGATTACGACGAGAAGGCGCCCTCGAAGTACATAATGTATCTTGATGCTAATAATTTGTATGGTTGGGCTATGAGTCAATATTTACCAAAAGGCGGATTCAGATGGATGACACAAAAACAGATCAATAATTTAGACCTGGCTAAGTATAAAGAAGACAGCAACAAAGGTTTGATACTTGAAGTTGATTTAGAATACCCCCAGGAGTTGCATGATCTTCACAATGACTATCCACTTGGACCGGAAAAGGTCAAAGTGACTGGGGACATGCTATCAGATTATTGTAAAAACATAGCAAAGAAATACAATATATCAACTGGTCTGGTACATAAACTAATACCAACATTAAGCAACAAAGAAAAATACGTGCTCCATTACAGGAACCTCCAATTATATACTGATCTCGGTTTGAAAATAACTAAAGTCCATCGAGTATTAGAGTTCAATCAGTCCGCGTGGCTCAGACAGTACATCGACTTCAACACTCAGAAAAGAACTGATGCAAGAAATGCCTTTGAGAAAGACTTTTTCAAACTGATGAATAACAGTGTATTTGGCAAAACGATGGAAAACCTCAGAAAGCGAGTAGACGTCAGATTGGTGACTGATGGGAAGAAGCTTTTGAAATTAGCTAGTAAACCCACTTATGTCAGCAGTGAAATCTTCGATGAAAATCTAGTAGCTGTTCATAAGATAAAAGAAACACTTACTTTAAACCGGCCAGCATACGTGGGGATGTGTATTCTAGACCTTAGCAAGACACTGATGTACGATTTCCATTACAACTACATCAAAGAGAAATATGGAGATGAAGCAAAATTATTATTCACAGACACAGACTCACTGACCTATGAAATTGAAACCCAAGATGTCTATAGGAATTTCTGGAATGATAAAGATAAATTCGATAACAGTGACTATCCTGAAAGCTCGCCATTCTCCTATAAGACCAATAAAAAAGTAATTGGTAAGATGAAAGATGAGACTGCTGGAGTCCCAATATGTGAATTCGTAGGACTGAGATCGAAGATGTATAGCTATATTAAAGATGATCAGAAAGGAGGGAAGACAGCAAAAGGTATTAGTAAGAATATTATTAAGAATAACATCAAACATGAAAATTATAAAGAGACACTATTTGATAATAAACAGATGCATCATAGAATAAAAACAATCAGAAGTCAGAACCATCAACTTGGAAGTTATGAGATAAATAAAGTATCACTCAGCTGCTTTGACGACAAGCGGTATATTCATGATAATGGCGTGACAAGCTATGCGTATGGACATTATGAAATCTAGCTGTTGACGTCACGCCATATGATTTGCCTAGTTCAGGATAGTATTGTGAGTTTTAAAATACTGCCCTCTTTCTAACCCTTTGCCCGAAGAATTAGCATTTTTGGGGGTTTCCCTTTCGAATGAGTCATCAAACTACGTCAGATTTCTCGCTTTTTACACATGCGTATTATTTTTTATCTTTGTAAATTTCATTTATGTACCACAAGCATAAAAATGAAAATACAAACGAAAATATAAGGGTTGTTTCACACAGATAAAGTGTGGCTTGTATACATAGTATCTAACGATTGGAAAAAGCGGGGGCCTTTCGTTAGCGAAATGTATACAAGCCACCCCGTGGAATAACGAAAAACCCCCGCCGTTATTCCATGGGTTGAAAAAATAAAAAAAAATGAAAAATCACCCTGAGATGGTGTCGGATTGTTGGGTAGGGCTTCTCAGAAGTGCCGGTTCAATCTCAAGCCGGAGGGTGAAAAAAACAAATAAACAAATACTTGGCCTCAAGAGGGTCTGATAGGGCCAGAGCGGAGTGGTGGTGGGAACATAAATGATAGTGCTCTGGTGGTGTGGTGGTGGGAATTCAAAAAAAAAACAAAACAAAAAAACCTCTCATGAGGGACGGGTGGTGATTCAAATTCCAAATTAAGTCCCTCATGAGAGGTTCTGGTGGCCACCAGTTTTGCAATTTTTTTTCTGCAGCTATAGGCGATGACTCATTCCCTGTTTTCCGAGAATGTCACGCTTGGTGATTTTTCCGAGAATGTCACGCATTTTTATAAACTATAGATGAAGTGTGCAGACCTTGGTTCCATCAGATTGAACAACTATAGATTCCATCAAATTAAATAACTATATATTCCATCAAATTAAATAACTATATATTCCATCAAATTAAATAACTATATATTCCATCAAATTAAATAACTATATATTTCAGAATACGAGACCAGAAGGCGAGTAGTATAGTGTTTGGGGAAAACGAAATCAATTGATTTCGTACCCCCAAACACTATACTACTGTAGTCGATCCGTATACGGTGTGAGAAATGCATCTTATTGGTGGGAATTTCCAGTGTTTTATCGTGATTGTTGCCGGTGAAACATGTTAACAGTCCGAACAGTTTGAACAGACCTTAAAATTTCGAGTCGATGCGTATACAGTGTGAAAAATACGGATCACTCACCGTTTCTGGGAAACCAAAGTTATAGCACTCGATAAAACTTGACACGATTTTACTACCACTCGTTTTACGTTTGCGCAATACGTCACACGTTGCTATAATCGAGTCTCATTTCTGAGATCGAGTCTAGTTTCTACAATCGAGTCATTTTTATGGAATCGAGTATCGTTTGTAAAATCGAGTCCCTTTTCTAAAATTGAGCATCGCTTGTACAATCAAGTCTCGGATCCCAAGTCACTGAAATCGAGTGCACTTTCTGCGATGATACCGATCGATTCCTCTTTCTACGCTCGATTCCCGTTTGCGATTCCCCCACCCCGACCCCCCTTCCGGCTGGATCGAGTTCTGTTCATCGAGTGGTGAGTTTGGACGTTAGAGAGTGGGGCTAGAATTTGGACGCCTTTATTCAGGACTGCTGACTAAAGAGAGTGAAGACTCTAGGTTTGTAAGCAAGCAGTTCCGGTTTGTTAAAAGCAATTCCCTTCTCTTTTGTATATCTTTCGTTAGTCCTTTTTAGTTTTTTTTTTCCATTTGGCCATTCTTTTTTTCTTTGATGTTCGTGTCATGATTAGGAGTTATGCACTTTTCAGCGAATGTACAATGGTTACAGGAATAATGGAGTAAATGTTTTAGTTCATCTTGGTGAAACAGAAGATAAGATTATCAGGTAAGAAATTCCCTAAATATTTGTTGTTTGTTTTTAAGTCTACCAATGAGTATTGTATGGTTATAAGACTACGATTATTAAATTATAAGTACGCAAGATACTTTTGATACCGTTTCTACTTTTCTTTCTTTCTTTTTTGTTAGAGACTGAACAATTAGCATCCAGCGCCTACAGTGATTAATTCTATGACATTAATCCCATTGTTCCTTTAAACTTAAACTATTATCTTGTTAGACCGTGTATGCGGGTAGAGTGTTAAACGTTTTTGCTGTTTCCTAATATAAAATATCTTACTAGTGATGAAAATTTCTAAATTGGCTGCATATATACAGTATATATATATATATATATATAGCTGCACTTCCAACGTGAAACAGAACATCCATGGAAATGATAAATCCATTTTACACAAAGAGATCTTGCCGCCTAAAACATGCAACTGTAGAAAACCAGATGAGTGCCCTATGGATAGAAATTGCCTTAAGGAATTGGTTATCTACCGAGCGACTGCCACAACAGAAGACAACAATCCTCCCCAAACCTATGTTGGCCTGACTGAAAATGACACTCAAACCATAAAATGTCATTTTGCCATTCAAGCAAAAGATTGAGCACCGGGCTAAGTTAACACAAAGTTCAATTCAAAATTCAAAGTCACTTGGGAGGATTGTAAGGCAGGCTGGCCTATATAAGTCATTCAATGTAATCTATGCCTCTGGGAGAAGTACGTTATTATTTGTAAACCTGAGTTAGCCTATCTGAACAAACGGACTGAACTGATAACTTCATGCAGACAAATTTCTTCTACAAAATGTTTAACTTTATACATGTTGCTTATCCTGTCAAGCAATAGTAACGGTGTCTGTTTATAATCTCTTTCCATTCTTTTGTAAAGGCGTCTAGTTATTGTAGCTTTCATATTTCCAGTGGTTGTATGTGTATTTCAAATCAGTGTAATGATGTAAATCCGCATTTGGCAATTTTATCTGATGAGTGCTGCACACGAGTTGTGTAGTTCAAAACTTTAGAGTGGTACTCATTAGAAAAATAACAAAACTCATTTTATTAATAAGCTTAATTCTCTCATTGAAACACTCTCTCATTCAAGACTTAAGTGTTAATAATATTGCTCAGGAGATTTTGTGGACTTTAAGATTAATGTAGAGAAGTAAAAAGTCACCTATCTGTCTTCCTCTCATATATTAATATCTAGAGAGGAAACATTCAACGACACTGACTGAGTTTTTGATTAACCCTTATGTCTTGAATATTGGGATACAAAGAGCTGTTCTACATAATGTAGATCAGTATTAAAAAAAGAACAAGGCATAGCAAAATTATTCAAATTGGTTTTTAAACAACTTGTTCAAAAATTTAACAGTGTTCCTTAATATGAACAAAAAAAAACCCTCCTCCCCCCCCCCGCCCCTCTACAAAAAATGGTTTGTTTAATTTTTTTGACTATGATCTTGTTCCTGCTTCTGTCTTTTCCTCTTTTCGTTTCTATCTTTTCTGCTTCTTTTTTCTTTTCTTTTCCTCTTCTTGCTTTCATGTTCTCTGTTTCCCTCACCTATCAAGAAACAATAGTAATGAATATTAATTGCTTATTATAAGTGAATAAAGCCACCGTGTTTCACATTTTAAGTGTCAAATATTATGATTCATTTATAGTGAAGAACATTGGAGAATACTGTTTAAAAAATAATCATAGTTTTGTAAAGAAGATGAACATTAACTTTGAAAAAATTTCAGCAATGTGCTTTATGGAGAATCATGGTGTTCAATGTGTGGGTCTTATTCATGAAATTTTCAGTAATTTTTATTTTTTGTTTTTTCTCTCCTTTTAATAATCTCTGAATACGGCTCATTTGTAAGCTTTTAGTTTTTTATCAAATAGGAACTTCCAGATGTGTGTTTGTCAATTATTTTCCAAATAAGAATTACTTTGTGGTGCTGTATCTCCTGGGTTTTCAGTTCCAGAGGTTGGGTTATCTGTTGAAAAAAGAAATAGTTGTGTCAACCTTAGCTACAGTATTTCTTTATGGATTCACTAAGTTGACTTTCAATTTACATCAGTCAGTTAATTTTTAATTTTCAAACTGTTGTGTATGGATGGAACGGGACATTAACTGGTCCAGTTTAATTTTTAAAAATAACTGGTTTTCAAATGGATTTTAGCAAATGACATGTTACTTTCACTGGTTTTGACTGTTTCTTTTTTGCTTTGTTTTGGTTTTGTTTTTACTAAACTTTTCAACACATTTCCATGTAATTACTGTGTTTTTTGATGGGTGACATTAACTTATCGTTTACGGTGTTTAGTTTTTTGTTATCAATAAGGAAGGGCCTATGGTGTCACCATGATTTCAATCCATCAATGCCTTTCCCAGAACTTTAATCACAAGAATAATATCCTCCAATCACTTAAAACGTGAAAGAATTGATAACTCCTTACCTTCAACAGTTGTTGAAAGATCCTCTTGAATAATTCTTTCCCCTTTGAATGAAATCTATTTGTGAGAAAAAAGGAAAGTTATGTATGTCATCTAGAAAAGACCTGTATGTATTTCACTAGTAATGTTTTCCTGAATATAATATATTGGCTTTGCAATGTAGTTATTTTGTTGTTTTTGTTGACAAATTTAACTAACAAAGACTATTCTAAGAAGCATAGCTACTTGCATTTACTTTTAACAATTGAGTTTTAAAGGTGAGGACAGGTAGAGTCGCCCTCCCAATTCTCTGTGTATACACAATTAATCTCCATGGTATCTACCTCTTTGTCACTGTCACCAGATTCAGCGGTAGGTTGTTTACCAGGAGCATGCTGTGGGTAAATTACATACAACACGCACTTGATAAATATCGAAATTTAACAAAGCAAATATTAATTGTGTTCGACAAAGGAGAACGCTTTCTAATCTCTTGGTGTTCCTGTGATTTCTAGGGTGTCCTGTATACCAAAAAGGATCTTTCCAGAAATTCCTTTGGATGGGACAACCTTTTCAATGCCATTTTGAATTCCTCAAATACGTCAAATGCCTGTGCAATACTGCCCGCCTCATGGTTTAATTTCGCTGTTTCCTGTTTAAACATGGAATGTTAGAGACTGAATCAGACGTCAGAAAAGAGGACATGGAGGTCTTAAAAGCGGCGAAAGGCTATTACGTTAGAAGCTTATTTCAAGTTGACATAGGCGAGAAGCACATGCTTTGAAAGGTCGACTTCTCTCTCATGTGTCAGCGTGTCTTTACAAAACCGATAAGAGTATATAGGCTTACTTTCAACAACTGTGTTTTAAAGGGATTACCCTTTTATGTGTTGGCATTGATGGTTAAAATCAGGATTAGCGTGTTACTTGGAATGCACTTGAAAACACCTACCTTTTGGTCATTTTTTTGGATGCCTCTGCAGTCATTTGATCGCTGTTAGCCTGTGGGGAAAGTAGGTACACATTCAAGTTAATTCATACATTTCCAAACTAAAGAGAGGAACTTGACTAAATGACTAATCAATTTTTAAGGAGAATTGTTCACTCAAGTACTACATATATCCTTATTTACTTCAACAGTCAATGAAACAATGAAACAAGGCATAGCTGTGCCATTACATATATGCTTACTTTCAACTACTTGAGTTTTAAACGCGAGGACTGTGTATACCCTCCCATGGCTCATAATTAATCATCATAGGACCTACCTCTTCAATGTTTTCATTTACTGTGGGTTGTTGATCGGCATGCTGTGGGAAAATTAGTTACGACCATCATTAGAGACATACTTATTGAAATTTAGCTGAGTAAATCTTCATTTAAGTAGCTTACAGCTCTGTTGTCACATAATGTGATATATGGCTATTGTTACGCCTCTGATCTTTTTATTTATTTACTTTATGATTATTTTTCAAAGAAATGACAGCCTAATAATTGTCAGAACTGGCCTGGCTTGCATGGTTGTTTAATTTTTTCCTATAAATTTAAGTCTGCTTTTAAAATCATGAGTTTTCCAGAGATTTGGATTATTATTCTTACGCTTTCTAATCTCTTGGTGTTCCTGTGATTTCTAGGGTGTCCTGTATACCAAAAGGGATCTTTGCAGAAATTCCTTTGGACCGGACAACCTTTTCAATGCCATTTTGAATTCCTGAAATAAGTCATAGGTGAGAAGCACGTGCTTTGAAAGGTCGACTTCTCTCATGTGTCAGCGTGTCTTTACAAAACCGAAAAGAGTATATATGCTTACTTTCAACAACTTGTGTTTTAAAGGGGGTTACCCTTTCATGTGTTGGCGTTGATGGTTAAAATCAGGATAAGCGTGTTACTTGGAATGCACTTGAAAACACCTACCTTTTGGTCATTTGTTTTGGATGCCTCTGCAGTCATTTGATCGCTGTTAGCCTGTGGGGAAAGTAGGTACACATTCAAGTTAATTCATACATTTCCAAACTAAAGAAAGGAACTTGACTAAAAGACTAATCAATTTTTAAGGAGAATTGTTCATTCAAGTACTACATATATCCTTATTTACTTCAACAGTCAATGAAACAAGGCATAGCTGTGCCATTACATATATGCTTACTTTCAACTACTTGAGTTTTAAACGTGAGGACTGTGTATACCCTCCCATGGCTCATAATTAATCACCATAGGACCTACCTCTTCAATGTTTTCATTTACTGTGGGTTGTTGATCGGCATGCTGTGGGAAAATTAGTTACGACCATCATTAGAGACATACTTATTGAAATTTAGCTGAGTAAATCTTCATTTAAGTAGCTTACAGCTCTGTTGTCACATAATAATGTGATATATGGCTATTGTTACGCCTCTGATCTTTTTATTTATTTACTTTATGATTATTTTTCAAAGAAATGACAGCCTAATAATTGTCAGAACTGGCCTGGCTTGCATGGTTGTTTAATTTTTTCCTATAATTTTAAGTCTGCTTTTAAAATCATGATTTTTCCAGAGATTTGGATTATTATTCTTACGCTTTCTAATCTCTTGGTGTTCCTGTGATTTCTAGGGTGTCCTGTATACCAAAAGGGATCTTTGCAGAAATTCCTTTGGACCGGACAACGTTTTCAATGCCATTTTGAATTCCTGAAATAGGTCATAGGCGAGAAGCACGTGCTTTGAAAGGTCGACTTCTCTCATGTGTCAGCGTGTCTTTACAAAACCGAAAAGAGTATATATGCTTACTTTCAACAACTTGTGTTTTAAAGGGGGTTACCCTTTCATGTGTTGGCGTTGATGGTTAAAATCAGGATAAGCGTGTTACTTGGAATGCACTTGAAAACACCTACCTTTTGGTCATTTGTTTTGGATGCCTCTGCAGTCATTTGATCGCTGTTAGCCTGTGGGGAAAGTAGGTACACATTCAAGTTAATTCATACATTTCCAAACTAAAGAAAGGAACTTGACTAAAAGACTAATCAATTTTTAAGGAGAATTGTTCATTCAAGTACTACATATATCCTTATTTACTTCAACAGTCAATGAAACAAGGCATAGCTGTGCCATTACATATATGCTTACTTTCAACTACTTGAGTTTTAAACGTGAGGACTGTGTATACCCTCCCATGGCTCATAATTAATCATCATAGGACCTACCTCTTCAATGTTTTCATTTACTGTGGGTTGTTGATCGGCATGCTGTGGGAAAATTAGGTACGACCATCATTAGAGACATACTTATTGAAATTTAGCTGAGTAAATCTTCATTTAAGTAGCTTACAGCTCTGTTGTCACATAATAATGTGATATATGGCTATTGTTACGCCTCTGATCTTTTTATTTATTTACTTTATGATTATTTTTCAAAGAAATGACAGCCTAATAATTGTCAGAACTGGCCTGGCTTGCATGGTTGTTTAATTTTTTCCTATAATTTTAAGTCTGCTTTTAAAATCATGATTTTTCCAGAGATTTGGATTATTATTCTTACCGATGTTTCTTCTCCTTCACTGAATTTCCACCTGCCAATGGAACAACAAATAATCGTGCACTAAGAAGATATAATTTGAACTGACATGCCCCTAACGAATAACTCATGTCACTCTTTGGTTTTGTTTAATGTCTATATATAATCATGTGTGTGCATGGTGTGTGTTGTGTGTATCAGCATCTGTCTCTATTATACACATATGCATATTATTCTGTTTTTGAAATTTTCTCTATTTACTTATAATATGTCTTTGGTAATATTTAATCCTATGTACTGTATAATGCCGAGTATTCATGTGATTTGGTTATGTGGTTTTCTGCTTAAACTTACCATTGTGAATGCAGAGTGCTAAGACTTTCCTGTCCTCTTGCAATAGCGCACAGGAAATCGTCTGCTGTTACATCTTCAAGGATATTGGCTGGTGGTGGGGTTATTTTAGTAGTAAATTTTGATGTTGACATTAATTAGCATTAGTAGTACAATGTCGCAGTAGCAGTGCAGCAGTAGTATTTTTATTAATATTAGTACTATTTTTATCATTTTTCCTTATGGTGATGGGAAGGCCAGTAACCGCTGTGTTGCTATACTTGTTCATGATACAATATAGCATAGAGTTGTTCATTGTTGATCAATTCCTCCATGTTTTTCAAGCTGCAAGCTGAATGCTGAATGCTGTGATGCATGCAGATAATCTTATAATTGCAAGTTAGTCAGGGAAGTAAACCCTGTTGTATCATAGAGAAGGCAAAAGTGAACTTGCTACTTAATGTGCTCAGTTGCTTGCATCTGAGTTACATGAACAGCAAATGTTAAATCTAAGGAACTGTCTGTAAGTGTAAGAAGTGAGACCTACTGGCACATTCTTTTGTCATGGCTGCCATATTTTCATCAAAACACTTGATTATTTGAATTAATAGACAATCAAGTCTTTCAGTGGCTTACCACAATAGCGTTCCACCAAAATGGGCTGATCCTTGGTGGGCACCATGAGGAACACCTCTGATCTTTTCATTTCTTTGCCGAATTTATCTTTTACTGGCAAAAAAATATGGAATCAATGGGTTAGAAAAGTCTGATTGTTGGTATGGAATACTTACAAGTCGGATTGTCCATTGTTCGACCAACAAAACACCAGCAAACATTTGACTAACAAAAGACAGATCGAACAATCATGGTTTACAGTCTTCACAGCCAATAACACCACAGCTTATCTGACAGACTACCAATAGCATCACGACTTTGTTGACCAATCAGATCAACGACCAGAATACTTATACCATCTCCTGACATAACATATTAATAACAAACATTTTTATATAGGGCATGTACAGCAGCTCTATGCGCTTTACATAATATACACATGATAGTAAACAAAATTAAGAAATAAAATTGAGATTGAAATTAATTTTTGAAATAAATATTAAAAATAGGTGATAAGCTTTGATTTAAAAGTTGTTAAGTTGTCAATAGCTTTAATGTCATCAGGTAGCTTAATCCAAAGTTCAGGGGTGGAGGTGGCGAACCTGGCACCATAAGTCATCATGTTATAATCAGTACGGGCTAAAAGTGAAGTAAATGATGATTGATGCAAATCACTTGACTCTGATGATGACTTCCACTCAGGTTGTTGAAATTTCAGTCAGTGTCATCACAAACAGTCCTTCTCAGGACTACACTTGCCTGGACAATCATGCTTGACTTAGTTTTGATATGAGTCCCGGGTTAAAACGATTTACTATTTAATGTTACAGTTGATTAGTCGGTGTTGTTTATTATTTTCCGCCAGACATTATGCAACTCAGCATGGGCATGTTTGGAATTTGTTTGTCAGAATCTAATAGACTTACCTCTTTTCCCATCGTGGCTGCCTGATTCAGCCAACCAGTAATACACATTTGGCTGATTTTTAACTAAGGTGAGCAGTCTGTGAAACAAAAGTAAAAAGAAAGAGAGAAACAAAAAAAATATATAGGAATCTTTTGATTTCAAGAGAAAATTTCTTGTAATAAATATAACCTTTCACAAACAGGTTTGGGAGGGGGTGGGGTGTAGGGAAGGGGCGTAGAAGTGATGTGTCACTCCAACATTTCACAGTCAGAGGTTACATTGGTATGACTAGCCATTTTGAGCATTTTTATATTACAAAGTTCAAAGTCACTGTTTGACATCAGCATTTCAGTTTGGTGGGCATTCAGACAGTCTATCAAGTGTCCATGTAGATATAGCATTAACATATTATTTCCTCAGTTACCTTTTGACATGTTGAAGGTTGTCACCTTCCTTCAACACAAGCAGCATCATCAGGCACTTGTCTCCATTGGCCTGGTGGCACATCTAGTAGAAAAGTTTCAATGATGTTAATTTCGTTATCCCAATTAAAGAAATTTAATCATAAATTTATCATCAATTTGCTGGTTTTGTTTTTGTTTGCTACAGATATAATTGATTTCTCTGATGAATTGGATTTGTTTTGCAAAATAATTAACATACATGCATCAGTTTATTCAAGGCATTTAAAATGTAGTATTAAATTAAGGTTTCAAAGTTAGGAACCTACAAACTTTTTGTTTGTTATACTAAACTCTTTTATGGTACACTGATATTTTATTCACCACTAACCTCACTATATGTCAAATTTAAAAATAGTGGGAGACTTGTGTTGTTTTCAGGGCCTTGCCCCTCCTTGAGCAACATGTTCTCACACCATGCCACCTCATGTTCTCTGTCCAGTTGGTCGTATGGAACTATATAATAGCAAATATTAAATGAATTGATGCCTCAGTTGGAAATCACAAGCATGGTATGGGTTAGGGCAAGTTAACTGACTCTTTTTCAAGCTTTTTTCAACACACTTTTTGTCATAATTATGAAGAATGGTGATTAATTCAATACATAATAAAAAGCTAGTTTGTTAATGTTTCCTTCCATGTGTTAATCTCTGACATACATGTAACACATATACCTTTGCAAGCTTTGCTGAAGACTCCCACTGGGTTAAGATCTTCCAAAATTGTCCCAGCTGAAAAATAACATGTATTGATTAGTAGCTTTCATAACATAGTGTTTGTTACATGCTTATATTATTACAGTACTTCGTCTGTAACCTTGTTGCAAGGGTATGCATGGTAATGGCTGTTTTATTTATTTATTTTTTTTTTCATTTTCTAGCTAGGTTTCTGTATGGGTTGTATGTGTTAATAAAATGCAATATATAAGGCAGCACTTTTTAATGAGATCTTTGGTCTTTGTAATTTAGGTTGTCTAATGTAACCTTATAATGCTTTAAGCTGCATTGGTGACAAGCAATCAGATTTGCATTTCGTGAGAAAAAATTGTTGTTTTCTTTGAATACATTCTGCCAATTTACTGCTATCTTGCAAGGAATGATGAGGAGAATAATTATGTATGTGGATTGATATTGGGTCTTTGAACAAAAATGATGTGGACAGCCCCCAATGCACCCACCCCACACATCCCAGGAATACTGCATACACTTTACTGGCTGCAGAGACACAACAAAATTCAGCTTACCAACATCACAAGAAAAAGAGCTGGCTAAAATGGGTAAAAAAAGACAAAGTCAAATTAGTGTCATAATTGTTACCTTTAAATACAGTCTTGTTTTTTGGAGGGTTACCTAGATCAGAAGTTCTAATTTAAAGCTGATATTTAAAGGAGCATACTGGTAAGATCAAACTTGAACTTGCTGGTGAAAATGGAGATAAAGTTAAGTACAGTGACAGGAATTGTTATAATGATGTATAATTAAATACTGGTATTTCAGGACTGCACATGTGAGGGGCTACCATATTGAATTGATTTTGCCACTTGAATCTGACCAGATGTTTTAGCCCTACCACTTTATAATGGTCTCCACACTCATTGTATGTTCTCCCTATCTATGCTAAGTATGTCTTGTGAATAAGTTATGACGCACCTGGACCGTTTGTAGAGTCTTCATAAAAGGCAGGTATCAACAGGTCATCATCGTCATCATTGTCTTGAACCATGAACCCTATGTTGTCAGTTAAAAAAGTTACACTCTTTTATATGAGATTATGTCTAGCCTTAAATATACAGTAACTATTGTATTGTAAGATTGGTAAGTGGTGATATGTTGTTAATATTTAAACTTTAAGTTTGCTTTGAATAATTTGGGATACTTCCCCAATCAATGTAGTCATCCTCAGTTTCAAACCATTTATCAGAAGTGATATGAGTAGTAGCAGTGAGCCAATCAGGTTTAAGGGCTGCGTAATTTTGACATGTTTGGAGAGAAATGAATTTTTGTCTTTATATTATCAAGACCACAACCACAATGGAAAGAGGCGAGAAACAGGGAAACAAGCATTAGGAAACAGCTAGGAAGTGAACAGTGACAAATTAGGCACTAACATGAGTTTATGGGATATATGTTAAGTATAACAACAAAGTGTGTCTTTCATTATTGGTGGTGCAGTTGATATACAAATTTAATGGCAGTTTACATATGTACAGTATTTATTTGATATTCCCCTTTCTTGTATTTAATTCGGATAACTGTATAATTTTAATTAATGGCTGTTTTAATTGTTGATATACCCCCAGATTCATCTGCAGAACTGTTTACAACTGTGATCACCAAGAATGCTCAAAGTATGACCATGATGTCCGTGTGTGCACTTTTAACAAGCAAATTAGTGAGTGACTAGCATTAGAGTCAGATTGATTATAACCTTTTCAATTTTCCCTAGTAAGTGTATTAATACTAAGGCATCATTCCACCGAACCTTTTTTTTTAATTGGTACTTTCGAAGCTACAAAGGAAATTACCTGTGCTTGATGTTTGCTGTGGTACAGGCAAGTTTGCAACTGTAAACTGGAATTAAAAGGAATTAAATCTTCAACTTCTCCATTCAAATAATGCAAGCCAAACCTACAAAGCTGTTTATGTCAAACCAAAAGCAGCTATAAGCAAACAAAATCCATATGGTAGATTAATTTAATTTTAGGTTGTGATCAAAGGATTCAACATGTTCATACAAACATGTGATTCAAAGCGACCAAACACAGTAACTTTTTTGAATACCAGTTTCCCCTGATGTAAAGAGGTCTAGAGGAAGTGTACCAGCGTTGTATTGTGTACACAATTCCTTCATTTAAAAACAACTTCCTTTTCTACCTGTCTGGTACGAGTAAATTCAGTTCATATTCATTTGATGAATTTTAATTACTGTTTGTTGTTTAGAAAAATTCAAGCTGATAATTTTATGTTATAGTGCTTGTGCTGTTTTACCTGAGCTCATTGTTGCTGTTGACACTAAGGTTGCATCTGTGACCAAGTAAAACAGGTAATGGTAAATCAAAGGCTAACAAAAGATTCAACATCTCCCTTAAAAGAGGCCTTCCAAGGGGTAGAAGCAGCAGGCGGCAGGCAACAATGTACTCCCAAAAGACTGACAACAGAAATTGGCAGAAAACGTGCGACTGTTTGCAACCACAACAATTGACTCTCCAATCCTCTTTGTTTTTTTTGTGTGACAGCAACATTTGTCCCCAACAAAACATGCAAGAGACAGAGTCATGAATGAGCAACAAGGCAACACCCGACCACCCCTTTGAAGGCCTCTTAAAACTGAGTGTTATCATTATTGTTCTCAATGGTTGAGCTGTCAAGCAATTTTGTAATTTTAAGGGGTTATATGTTGATCTGATAGGGGTCTACAGATATACACTGCAAAGAAATAGACTCCAACAAAAGCTAAGCGCAATGCGTCCGATGTAGGAAAGACAGACTTCCCTCTATTAGTGCTAAATTAGGGATACAATACTATTTTTTGCAAGCCCAAGTTAATTTGGCTAATTGTAGCCTCTTGTTTTTATTTAGAAAATTTATGTTGCTTTCCGCCTTCTCTACTTGTGGGTAGAAACTAAAGAGCAATTGCAAATATGTCCCTTGTAAATCAATGTTGTTTGGTAAACAATCTAGTCATGCTGGTTAATGCTAAATAAATGTTGTTTTACCTGTGCTTGTTGTTGCTGTTAGTCTTGCTGTAGAGGTTGCAACTGCAAACAAAATCAGTTGTTGTTTTCAAAATAAAATTCAGCATCTCCATTCAAGTGTAATAATGTAAGCCAAAGCCAATTCTATTTTATTTCAAGATCAATGCTAGAGTTTTGTTACCTGTGCTTGATGTCTGTGTTGTTTCCGAGGTTGCAACTGTAAGCAAGCAAAACATGTTACATGTGTAAATCAATGTTGTTTGGTAAACAATTAAGTTATGCTGATTAATGCTAAATAAATGTTGTTTTACCTGTGCTTATTGTTGCTGTTACTGTAGAGGTTGCAACTGCAAACAAAACCAGTTGTTGTTTTAAAAAAAAACTCATCATCTCCATTCAAGTGTAATAATGTAAGCCAAAGCCAATTCTATTTTATTTCAAGAAAAATGCTAGGGTTTTGTTACCTATGCTTGATGTCTGTGTTGTTGCTGAGGTTGCAACTGTAAGCAAGCAAAACATGTGGTAAATTAAAGGGTCCAATCGAAAGGATTCAACATACATTTCAACCAAAAAAAATGTCAACCACAGCCAACATTTCCACATTATTTATAGCTGATATATTTGTCTAGTTAGTTTTTTTTAATGAGGTCTAGATGAAGTGTTACAAGAATAGGATGTGATTTGTTTAAGCCACCTGATTGGGCCAGATAATGGTAAAATTCCAAAAGTAAGCCCCTGAGGTGGGACCCGTGCAGCAAGTTTGCAATTTCAAACGTGTCAGTGTGAGTCAACTGGGAAATGAAGTGGCTGGAAATGCCCTTAAAATGTGACATGGTGTGCTGAAATTAATATATACTTTCAGCAACAAAATAGAGGTGTTTCAAAACAAGAATAATCAGTTTTTGGTCAAACGTTAAATAGAAATTAGTAACTTGGGTTTTTTTAGTATCCCTTCCCTTCGTGGTGCCTGTGAGGGCTTATATTTTTCAAAGGGCATTTTGGAGGGGCTTATTTTTTGAAAGGCTTGTATCCAGAGGGGCTTATATTTGTGTTACAAAATCAATTGGGCTACCTTAGAGTGGGAAGAAAATTTATGTGTTACTGTACCATTTCTACTTTGTTTTATATTGTATTTGAGGGCAATTTCCAAGTATAAGCCTCCTGGGGCTTGTATTTGATGGGGCAATTTAAAGGGAACCTCAACTCTTACAGAAAATTCAAGCTAAATTGTTGGAAATATTTATTATACTCAAAATTTTGTTTTGAAACGTGGATATTACATTTAAGTGTACAAAAAAATCAATGTCATCACCGCCTATTTTCCCTTTGAAATTTTTTGGGTGTGGCCATTTTGGATTTGATGAAGTGTGATGGTTGCAGCTTTTTGTCAGGAAGCAAATTATGAAGTAGGAAATCCTTTGTGTTAAACAATAGGTCAACCATTACACGTCATCGAATCCAAATGGGCCATGCTTGTGAAATTTAAAAGCAAAAATAGGCTATGATATTGATTTTCTTATACACTTAAATGTTTCATACAGGCTTTAAACAAAAATAAAAATTGAAATCTAGTGACTATTTCCTACAGTTTAGCACCAATCTGTTGTAAGAGTGGATGTTCCCTTCAACAAACAGTTTTTTGCACTAAGGGTTTGTGGACTTATACATGAAGTTAAACGTAAGTTGTTTGAGACAAGTTAGAGTGAAGATCAATGTTGTGATGTACCTGTGCTTGCTGATATGTGTGTTGTTGTGGTATGTGTTGCTGGTGAGGTTGCAACTGTAAACAAGCAAAATAGGTATGGTCAGTTGAAGGTTTCAATCAAGAAGATTTCCCTCCAACTGATGTGAACCAAAGCCTGTCTGATACTGGTAGTTTTCTAAAACGCCCTAAAGTGTTAACTGCAAATCTTTCTCCTGTAGAACATTTTAAATGAATGAGTATTGTCGATGCGATTCCTCAACACATGCATGACATCACAGAGATGTTTTGGTCGTGTACAAATTGTCTCAAATTTCAGGCCACGGTGGGAATTTTGGAACACCTACAAATAGCTTTTTAAAAATGTAGCTGATTTTTGATTTCGGGGTTTATTAACTCCCTTGAAACAGCTATCTTAAGTACTTAATGTGTTGTGTTTCAATACCTGTGCTTGTTGTTGTAGTTGCTGCTGATGTTGTGACTGTAAATATTCAAAATAGATAGGATAAATCTTATATCCTTGAGTGGACATATTCAACATCTCTATTGACACCATGATATCAATATTTTACATGCAGTTTGCCAAGTTGAGTGCATTTGGGTCTCTGTTGTCTACTGATAATCAATAAAATTCACATTGAAGATTGTTGAAAGTTGTACGATTTGATTTCCACTGAGAGCTCACACTGTTGCAGAGAAACCCACTGTTAAATGCACCTCTTACCGAACCCCATACACCCACCCCACCCCCATCCCCCCATTCAAACACATGGACACCAGGATATGCCTTGCAGAACAATAATTGTTGATTACTTGTATGCTCATATATATTTGATATACCTGAATGTTGACTCCTTAGTAACATGTAAACTCTTTTAGAGGCACTTTGGCCAAACAAGTGCAGCAATTCCTTCCCATCAGGAATATTGTCTCCAACCCTCTCTAAACTGCTGCCACGATTGACTGACCTGTATAGGCGAATTCTATAATAGATAGATGATGAATGTTAACCCACATCATACAGCTAAAGGAAATTTATGTGGCTTAAAGAGATGAAGGGGTTCTACTAAGCATGTGATGGTTTTCATTCTGTCAGTGTTAATGTAAATTATGGAACATTGTAGACCACCTTCATGATCGTCAACATCATCATCAGTAATCAGCATTGTGACCGTTATTGTATTACTGAGGATCATTAAAATTCAAGAAGCAGTGCTCATAGCTTGCGAACACAGCCGCTCCCCATCACTCCCACTGTAGAGAGCCCAATAAATCTGTTTGTGTAACCCGTCGTTATGTATAGGATTTGCCATATTTTCCGTGATCTAGCGACAAATCACTAAATATATGTATTGAACAATGCTAACTAAAAGTTAAATTGCCTTAGGGATTGACCATTATTTTTCTGGAGGGGAGAGGGGGGTTGAAAAATTTCCCTTTGCAAACAATTTTTTTCCGATCTTTTTTAACTATGCTCTGACAAAAAAGGAGGTTCCCTTTTTGTTGTTTTAATTTAATATTTTTTTAGCAATTTTTTAGTAAGCAACACTTCTGCGAACTGTAGTTGTAAAACTTGCAGTTTATTCTCCGACGTGTTTCGTCTAACTAGTGTAGACTTCTTCATGGGATTTTACAAACTTACACTAAACGCCTGTACATATATAAAATAGTGGGAGTACCGGTTCTTGCCGAAAGAGAAACTGCTGAGCAGACAGCCCTACTGTGCCTACGCCTTTTCTCTGCCCTGGGAGTCAAAGATATCTCGATATTAGACATCGATACTGCTCACCGTGTTCCCGCTAGGCGAGCATCGAACAAGCCCAACGCCATTGTGTGCAAATTTACACGGCGCTTGGCCAAAGATAAAGTAATGGCTGCAAGACGCAGAAATTCCTCGTTTCAGGCCAAAGATCTGGGTTTTGAGGGAGACGTGCTAGTAGAGGACATAGCGCTGTTTGACCATCTCTCGCCGCGACTCCAGACACTGCTATACGAAGCCAGAAAGTTCAAGAATGAGAAAGGCTACAAGTTTTGCTGGGCTAGGGGAGGCTCTGTATTCCTACGCAAGACGGATTCCTCAAACGCTATCAAGCTCGCCCGTATCGATGACCTCCACGCGCTTGTACGTGATGGGATAGTAGGAGCAAGTTCGCGAGGCTAGAGATAAGTTCACTCCCTTGTATTTCCTACCTTAATTGATTTATATATCAACATACTTTGATGAGAACTCAAGGTTTACGTAGTAGACAGTCTAAACAAGAACAGAAATATACTAGATCATTGTTAAAAGAGCTACCGTACTTCAACTTAAGGGGCAATTTGCCCCTCTATCATGGTCAATTTAACAACTCGCTTGCAAGTGAGCTACCTACAAAAAGAAATCTTGAATGTTTACCCTGTCTATACGATCTCGATTTATTTAGTATGAATTCAACTCTTGATGAGAACTTAAACCCGGATGGTAACCTAGAATTTCCGCGTGTCCAATGCCGATACTTTTCCCCACATAGTTTTAAAGAGTATGGTTCTAGTTTTTCTTCAAGTCAAAAAGAATCAAGTCTTTCATTTTTCCATAATAATATTGTAAGTCTAAATAAAAATCTCGATAATTTAGTAGCCCATTACTTAGATGAATTAGATTTTCATTTCAATGTTATTGGTGTAACGGAGACCAAAATTACAAAGTCAAATGAGCACTTGTGTAATTACCAAATCCCAGGTTACAATTTTGAACAAGTGCCTACACCCCTGGTCTCCGGGGGAGTAGGTCTTTTCATTGATAACACGCTAACTTACACCGTGCTCGAAAAAACGTCAACTGAAGCTTTCCAGGCACTGTGGGTTGAATTTTCATTCCTTAAACAAAAAAACATTATTTGCGGCATTATTTATCGCCAACATAACTCGCCTGATCTTTTCCTTAATTATTTAACTGATACTTTAGAAAGACTTAACTCAACAGGAAAGCGAGTTTGCCTTTTAGGTGACTTTAACTTGTGTCTTCTTAAAACACCAACGTCGCATCATAGTCACGATTTTCTAACAATCCTTCAAGGCAATTATCTCATTCCAACTATTGATAAGCCAACCCGTGTTCATAGAACAACGGCAACGCTAATTGACAATATTTTTGTCAACAATCCTGAGCAGGTTTTACTGAGCGGAAATATTATTACTGACGTTTCTGATCACTTTTCACAATTTTGCATTTTGTCTTCTGTAAAAGAGAACTCCAATATAAAGAAAATAATTCGTGATAAACGTGACTTCTCACATTTCTCTGCAGAAAGCTTTAATAGTGACCTTTCTGCAGTCGACTGGGAAAACATACTTTTAACAAAATCTAACAATATTGATGATCTATTTTCAACCTTCTTTAAATGTGTTAATAACATTGTTAACAAACATGCTCCTATTAAAAATCTATCAAAACGTAAAATTAAGCAACTTGCTAAGCCTTGGATTACAAAGGGACTCAGAACCTCAATTAAGGTAAAAAACAAACTATACGTACTGGGCGACTACGTTAAATATACATACTACAGAAATAGGTTAACCACCCTTACACGCCTTAGTAAACAAAAATATTATGCTAATTACTTCCTTGCAAATATTAACAACATGAAGAAAACGTGGCAAGCAATAAATACACTTCTCACAAACCGCAAGAGAAAGTCTCACTCTATAACAGCACTGAAAGACCCACGTGATAATAACCTTGTCACACATAATCCCTCAAGAATACCTAACATCTTGAACGAACACTTTGCAACTATTGGTAACAAATTAGCTATGAAATTATCCCCACGCAGTAATTATAAGGACTATCTGGCTAAATCCAAATCACCTGACTCTTCCTTTCTTTTTCAGCCCGTCTCACCAGAAGAGGTTAAATTTGAAATTTTATCGCTTTCTAATAATAAATCGCACGGACTTTACTCATGCCCCGCGCAGCTCTTGAAATGTGCATGCGATATCATCTCTCCCGTCTTAGCGGAAATCTTCAACATCTCCATCTCATCAGGGGCTTATCCCTCAAAACTTAAAATATCAAAGATAACTGCGATATTCAAATGCGACGATGAGACGGATGCTTTAAACTATAGACCTATATCATTACTTTCTAACTTTAATAAAGTTTTCGAGAAAATAATGTACAATCGGATGGTCAGTTTCATTGAACAGCATTCCATCCTATATTCGTCGCAGTATGGCTTTCGCCAGGGGCACTCTACCAATCATGCTATCATCGATATAGTTGAAGCTATTCAGTCAAATATGAATCGACGCTTGTTTACCTGTGGGATCTTTATTGACCTAAAGAAAGCTTTTGATACTGTTAATCATAAAATTCTACTTGACAAACTTAATCATTACGGTTTTCGAGGAATTATCAATGACTGGCTTAAATCCTATTTGACTGATCGCACCCAAACAACCCAGACAGACTCCCACATCTCGGATAAGTGCACATGCACATGCGGCGTACCACAAGGCTCAGTATTAGGGCCCCTTCTTTTTCTACTTTATGTAAATGATATCCATAATTGTTCTAGCAAATTGAAGTTCTTTCTTTTTGCCGATGACACCAGTATTATATTTGCTGATAAAGACCTGAAAAAATTAGAAGTGACTGTAAACAACGAGATTGAAAAACTTAACGATTGGCTAACTTCTAATAAATTAACATTGAATACTAAGAAATCTAACTATGTTATCTTCCGACCCTACCAAAAGAAAATCCAAAATATTCCTCAAATTTGTATATTTGATCATGATTCAAACAAAAATGTAAACCTTGAATACAAAGACTGTATTAAGTATTTAGCCGTTCTTATCGATGAAAACCTTTCCTGGAAGAACCATATCGATTCTGTTATAACCAAAATAAGCAAAACTGTTGGAATGTTAAGTAAACTAAGACATTATATACCATTTTGTATTCTTATAAACATCTATAATGCTCTTATAACACCTTATCTCTCCTATGGACTTATTACATGGGGCCACGCCTCTAAAACACATCTAAATAAACTCACTATTCTACAGAAGCGCGCACTACGCTTAATTCACTTTGCAGACAGAAATGAGCACGCTATCCCTTTATTTGTCAAAACTAGCGTTTTACCTTTAAGTTTTCTTTATGTCCAAGCGGTCTCAAACTTAATGTATGATATAAATGCAAAACAAGCACCGCCAAATATTCTAAATCTTTTCTGTAGAACTTCTAGCATACACAAATATGCTACCCGCTCGTCAACCTCTCAGAACTTTTATATTAAAAATTCTAGAATCGACCGACAAAAATACTCTTTTTCACGTGTTGGAGCAAAAGTGTGGAATGGGATACCTGCAAAAATAAAAAAGTTGCCAAAAAATAGTTTTAAGAAAGAAATGAAAAGAATACTATTTGACATTTTGAAAACCGAAGATAGCTACATTGAAATCGATAAAATAATATTTGATCTAAAGAATCATTAGAGAAGACACAAGTGAAAGTACTTTTATTATCTTAATATCTCAAGCTCTCCCTCTCTCTCTTTTTTTTTTTTTTTAATTTTGTTGTTGTTGTTGTTTTTTTGTTTTTGTTTGTTTGTTCAATCTCGCACAAATACACTTATCTTTTTTTTTCTCTTTTTTAATCCTGTACTGTAATATAATTGCCTCTGTTTCAATAGACTGGCCTGCCACGATTAGCTAAGCTACCTGCAGGTCAGTCTAAATTGTAATATCTCTATTCACTTTTTTAAATAAACCTTTATGAACCTTATGAACCTTATATATATGTGTGACATGTAAGCAACTATTTCTCAGGGAACACAAGCCGCAAAGGTGTCACTGGATTTACGAAAGGGAACAGGCGACGTTGTGTTATTTACGAAAGGCGTGAAATAGTTTTGGGGACCCACGGTTTGTGGGTTGTGTTCCCTGCGATATAGTTGCTAACACAGTACACATATATATACAGGCATTTAGTGTAAGCTAGTTAAACTCCCTGAAGAAGGCTACGCTAGTTAGACAAAACATATTGGAGAATAAACTGCAAGTTTTCCAACTACACTTGGTAGAAGTGCTGCTCACTAGTTTAGTATTTAAAAAATTGTTTAAAAAAATGTTTATTTCAATTTCTTATTTAATGCAATATTTGGTGTTCCAATGTTGTCAAATAAATTGTCGACTTAAATGGAACCCTGTATCCTGTCTACAAACAACTACATACTTTTAGTCTTAAGTAGGTTACAAGTTTCTCTCACCTCTATGCAAACTTTTTTTATACATATCATGTTTGCAAGTAATTTATTTTGTCTTTTTAGGCCCTGCAAACGATGTTTTTTCGATATTTTCCATACCCCCCCCCCCCTCCCCCTCCAGAAAAATAATGGTCTGTCCCCTACCTATGGTGTACTGTCGTCCTTGCCTCACTAAGTGATATTTAAGTGGATTTGTCAGTCGGTGGCAAAGTCAAAACCAGACAAAATCATTAATATTACTACTGAGGAAAAAGGACGACAGTAAACCACAGGTAATGCAATTGCTGGTTTGCAAGTGACGTCACGGCAGCGATGTTGGAGGTCAAGAACAATGGCCTTTCTCTCCGCTGGGAACTAAATTCTATTTTTATGTAAATTCTTCGAAAACAATTTCTATTGTTTAGAGCTCCAACATGGCCGGCCTGTCATGTGGTTGCAAAACAAGAATTTACCTTTTATTTAGCATTGTGCAATACATCTTTTTACAGCAATTCGTCACCAGATCATGAAAAATACGGTAAATCCCATACATTTCCTATAAAATAGCAAAGGGTTACACAAACGGATTGTCTGGGTGCCCTGTCATCGCTCCCGACTTCTAAGGCCGTTTTGCCCAATTGATAAAAGGCAGCTTTGTTTACAGGCTACATTGATCTTTCTTTGCTACACGTTAACAGTATTTATTGTTCAGATAGACAGGTAAATATAATGCACATGGCATCGGCTTCCCCGTGGGGTCGACCCCCGGGCCTACCAGGGAGATATGTGGGGTAATACAAGGAGATGGATGGGATACTTTGCCTGAGGGTAAGGGAAATTCTTGACATTGGTTTACGATCAAAGATTAGGGGTGGAGGAATTCACAAGTTTGAAAAAGATGTGACAGGGATTTTCAGCTGAGAGACACCTCACCCCGGGACTTTGTCTTGAGAGACTCCCCCCCCCCCCCCCGAATTTCCTCAAGTTTGCTTGACTGCTATTACAATCCCCTGGTTAACCCGGGGGTCGACCCCACGGGAAAGCCGATGACATGTGCATAATACTCATAGAAATGGTACTTGTTTAGAACTGTCCGAAGATTCCGTTAAAAAAAATTAAGGGTTTCCTTGCTGCTCAGAACACGTACAAGCTCCGTTTAAAATAAACAATAGTGCCCTATTTGAATGGCTTCAATTTACCAAAACGCATTGATTTGCGCTTAATTCTTTTGTCACTTTTAGGCCCATTATCTTCAGTAACAGGGTTATTCTCGTTGTAAGGCGAGCGATTTGCCTTTGATTTCACTGTAGTATATGCATAAACCGTGCTTAAACACTAAACAAAGTCTTGGTCACAAACTTTGTAAATGCAAAAACGCTATCCTAAAGCGTACGTGCCTTACCCACGGGTATGGGAAATTTCTCCGATTCTAGTTTATTACTTTCAGTCCACAATGCATCAAACTGTCGCAAATTCCGATGGAATGGAATTATTACCTTAGATTATACCGCTTGACGTACCTGGTAAGGTCTGCCCCTTCTAAACCAGTGAAGCTCTTCCTGACCAAGGATTGCATCGCTTTCTGCGAGGTGTTGCGACTGAATGCTATCTCCTTGACCCTGCCATCACGGTTTAATTTATCCCATGAAGTTCCGCATGGAGTTGATTTCGTTCTTTCCTGCAACCAAACAAATAGCCTGGTGATTGTTCGTCCTGTAGGTAATGAAGATTGTTGCGATTCGCTATCGCTGCCTGAGCTAGGGCTCGCTGACATTTCTGCTGTGATTGCCGAGGTGGTTATGGATATCTAAGCGTCACTTCATCCAATTTCACGCGGGCGGTATGAAACAAAGAGACAATGCACCATTGAATGAGTGACCTATCGAAGTGTCAGGGAGGCGTATTTCACTTGATAGCAAAATGAGGTGTGAGAAATCGCTGGCTATGTTGTATGACAAAGTGCAACAACGGTGCATATGAGAAGCAAATTCAGTGAAAAGATCCCCCGATCAAAAAATGTTTACGCCTATATAGGCTTAAAATACTGATTCCCACGGTAAACTCTCTCTTCCTGAAAAACCAAATCGGGTAGTTACCTTAACGTGCAAAGTTAATGTGTGATAAAAAAGAAAACTTCCGCTAGAAAAATAATTTCCCTTAACAACTCTCAAGGGATTAAATAGCACAACAAAGAGGGCCAGAAGTGCAACAACAGTGCATATGAGAAGCAAATTCAGTAAAAAGATCCCCCAATCAAAAAATGTTTACGCTTATCTAGGCTTAAAAATTATTTATACTGATTCCCACGGTAAACTCTCTCTTCCTGAAAAACCAAATCGGGTAGTTACCTTAACGTGCAAAGTTAATGTGTGATAAAATAAAAACTTCCGCTAGAAAAAATAATTTCCCTTAACAACTCTCAAGGGATTAAATAGCACACCAAAGTGGGCCATACGGAAATTGGACACATTCAGTCATTCAGCTAGGGTCGAGTCAAACTCACATGCCATCATGTCAGGATTGAGCTCTTTTAACTGTGTAATCCTTAACCCGGATAACGTGGATCCTAGCTTGTTGTGTCCCATATGGTAAGGTTTCTTTTAGTTTCTTAGTTAAATTATAGTTAGGCGAGTTCAACTGGTGTCTGGTCTCTGAGACGTAACCTTGACAGTAAGTGTTGAGGTCGTACTTGAGAGAAAAAGTCTCTACCATACTAAAAAGAACACAACTTTTACAGAGTTGACTATGACAGAAAAGAACCTTTTGGTGACTGTAACAGTTTCCAAATACTGCGTAGATAATCACGTGTCAAACCGAACATGAACTCTGGGCAGAATAAATTCTCCACTTCGCATATTACCAGTAATAGGCATCCTGGCTGTATAATCTAGTTGGCTCTAAAGAATGAGACGACGTCAAAATTTCAACGCTAGTTCTTACTTCCACAACAATAGGGAGACGTAGGGTAGCTAACGCCGGAAAGCCAGGAACGAACCGGTGTGGATTACAGAGGCTTTCTCATGAGCCTCCAGGAATTTATCGCAATCATCATGAAATTAATCATATATGTGATATAACTGCTGATAATTAGTTGGGATACTCACAATGGTTCACTTAATCGTAGTTAATTACAAGAAAAACCAAAATTTATTCCTTTCAGAGACTCATGAAGTTAATTTCTTCACTTGATAAGTTGATTTCCAATCGACTGATCACAATAATAACAGGGTTTTTTTTTCCAATAATGGCCGTTCTTATGCTAGAGACGTTAAAGTCGTCTGAGACTTTAAAGTCGTCTCGAGACGACTTTATCAGAAAAACGCTAAATAAGACAGACGTATTTAACGTCTGACGACTTTAACGTCTTGATTTAAGTGCGTCGTTTAGACGCACTTATCAGACGACTTTAACATCTCAGACGTTAAATGCGTCTAGTATGAAAACGGGACAACCTAACTGGGACGTATTTAACCCTGAATTCCTTTGTTAATCAGCACTTCGTTCTTTGCTCTCTTGTTCTTGCTCTCTTGGTCGCCACGGCAGACAAGCCAAATGCTTCGGCCATATCTCTTTCCTCGTCCATCGCCTTAAAAACCCTTCCTCGAATGATTTTCTTTGTCAAAAACATTTGCATCTCCATTTCTTGTCGTTCTTGACTACGTCGACAATTAGATTTCAGAGTCTGCAATTCCGCCATGTTTATTTGTTCTTACATTCGCACGTTTGAAGTTTATTTGGCGCCGAGTTTCACTCGTGCCTATCATCCAGTCCGAGAATAGAACCCAGTCTAATTTTTAGAAAAATCTTGTTTCTTTCTGTTAGATCGTTTACTTTTATGCGTCCCGTTTTTATACCAGACGGCTTTAAAACGTCTCAGACGTTAAATGCGTCTGGACGACTTTAATGTCTGTAGCATAAAAACGGCCAATGATACACTCACAGTCATTTACATCCGATGTTATAACCTTTGGTGCAGGCTTTCGAAGGGGAAGGGAAATACGGGCGAGTGAGAAGGCGAATGGCGCGTGAGGAGGAACGAAAAAGATCTAACGCCCAATTTTTCTTTTGCTTGTCAAATAACATCCAATTAAGAACCTTCGTGGAATAATCTGAGCGCGAAACAAATTACGATCTTTCCCGCCTTTTTTTTTTTTTTTTTTTTTAGTTTTCAGAAAAAAAAATTCTTAAGCCTAATTCCGAAGAAGGAATAATTCTTAAGCCTAATTCCGAAGAAGGAAAAACAAACTCACGGCGTGTTTCGAGTTTGTCAAACGAGTTTGAAAGCTGAATACGGCAATAAAGTAGCAAAATTAACGCATTAAGAGGTCACGTACTAAGAAGTATGTGCACGATATAAGTACATTTTGCCCGTGTTCGAAGCTGAGAGGCTCAAGCGGAATAGCGAGTAAAACAAGCCTTTGGAAGGCAATAATTTTTCACAATTTATGCTTTTTCCAAAACCAGTCAACAAAACCGCCAGTACTGCTGATTTGCTTCTGTTGTTCTTTCAATTTAAGGCTTCATTTTCTAATTCTTAAATTAATTCCTGTAAAACAAACTCGACACCCATCTTGCATTTACCGCCATATTTGAGAATGTGTACTTGGTTGATTTCAACCAATTGGAACAAGGTATCAAGTCAGTGATTAAGACATAGATAGCGTTTCAATTGAGCATCGAGCGTTTATTTTAGTTTTACATTGCCCCGCTCCGTGAATGGCACGCCAGTGACTTATACGCGCGCCTTTTTCCGCGCTTCGCTTCGCATTTTGATTGGCTCATTGCACTGTTTCGTCTATTGTGATTGGCTAAAGTAATTCGTTTGGTTTTGGTTTTGGTTTTACGACACCAAGTTTAAACCTGCTCTATGTAACTTAAATTAATCGTGGTTTTAAGGTTAGAGTCTAATCAGGTCGAACGATAGCGTCAAGCACGCGTTCTTTTCCCTCCCTCCGTTCTCACGCCGGCATCTCAAGGGCCTGATTACGAACAAATCTTAAAATCCGCCTTTAAAATAAATCTGTCAGCCTTAAGATATATGCAGATTTAGAAACTCGTAAACATGGACCTGTGATAGTCAAATTACGTATTTTATCCTTTTCAGCCAGGAGCTGATGAACCAGCCCGTATCCCTTATCTGTGGGCACAGTGCGTGTAAAGAATGCATGCATACCATGGTCAAGCGCCAAGGTGGTCGACCGAAGACCTGTCCTCTATGCCGAGCGGTTATTGCTGACATTTCTTTCAAAATAAACGTCCCACTCAATGCCATCATTTCCAAACTGGATATTCGCTGCACTAATCATGGCTGTACGTGGATCGGGGCGCATCACGAGAAGGACGCACACCAAGACAGTTGCCAGTTTCTCGAGAGAAGTTGCCCACACGGTTGTGATGGAACTTTCTTCGTCCAGTCTCTCGAGGAACATCTTCGGGACTGTCCGTTTGAGCGAGTCACATGCCAACACTGCCTTGATACGACCCCAAGATATGTAATGCGGACTCACGAAGAACGCTGCATCCAAAGGCCTCAGGATTGCCCACTAGGCTGCGGTGAAACGTTTAGAAGGTCAGTGACAAGTGAATTGCAAATAGTGTTAATAAAGACAACGAAAACATTTCTGACAATTTCTGACAAACATTTATGACAATACATTGTTTTATACGAAACGCTTCTCTTTTAAAGCATCTTTGCTACAGTGTGTTAGAAAATAGCAGTTTGCGATGGTCAGGGTGTCAATGATGTTAGTGACTGAGATGCATTTAATTTAACATTGAGTCTGGTTATTGCTATCCCAAGCTCTGAACATAGTTGTGATCGTTTTCAATTTTCATATCTCAAACAACTAAGCCACTATAAGAACAAGAAGAAATTTTTGATCCCTTTTTAGTATAAATCTACCGGCCTTCTATCATGAATGCCGTTCTCTGATTGGCTACGCTACTCGCTATCCATTCTGTGATAGATAGTGAGTGGCGATTGAAAGTAGAATGGCAACTGCTTCTTTGCGTTTTCGAAGTGTCTGTGAAGAGGATCGAGATCATTTACTTGTTTAATTTTCAAGGATTAGTAAATTTCTACTAAAACAATTAGATTACTCGCTCTCGATTTCTATGCGTGATAGCTGATTCGGGCTGGGCCCTAATCAGCTATCACGCGATAGAAATCGAGAGCTCATAATCTAATTGTTGAATCGAACGATCGGCTAATAACTTGAAAAGATTTCCGCTGAGTAATAACAAGTCATAACTTTTCATTTATTGCAGATCGCACGTCCATCTTCACCTTCAAGGTTGCCCACAAAGGGTTGTCAAATGCAGGGTCGATGGCTGCAACTCTTTCTACAAAAATTGCATGGAGCCCGTTCACAGCCAACAGCACCAGCAGAGACACCAGGAGCTGCTTGAGAGGGAAGTTGAAAGACTTCGTTGCGCCTTATTCGAAAGGGTGAGGTATTTCTAAAAAATGTAGCCCTTTTATACTTTCGACTATGAGGAAAAGGACGAAGAAAAGCTCAGACAGATTTTATTTAATTTAAGAATCACTGTTCGATTTGACCTTGAAAGCAAAAAGTGACTTAATATCATAAAATTTGACGAAAAGAGTCCTCCAGCAAGAATAAATGCGATATATCTGGGTAAACCTGGTAAACCTAAACTCCTAAACTAAATTGCGAAAGTACTAAAGAGTATAAGAAGGTTAAAACAGAAAACCAAACGGAGTAAGGCTAGCTGGTAAACAAAGAAGTGGTTTGGCGCTTGATGCCCAAATGATCAACTTTGCAGTCGTCTGCGCCATGAAATGTTTATTATAATTTGTATAGGTAATCACATGATTTCGATTGTGGTTTGGAATAAATAAGTACGAGTAACGAACACTTCATACCGAAACTTGTGTAAACTACTTACTAACTAATATATAATAAATAAATGATCTTTACTCAGGAAGCTCCACTCACCGAAGTGGTTTTTAGACAGGTTCTTCATCCGGATCGAATTTGAATTTTGAATGTTGGGTTTCGAGGAGAGCAGAAAACCGGAGTACCCAAAAACCTCTCGAAGTAGAGTAGAGACCCAACAACAAACTCAACCCACATATGACGCCGAGTCTGGTAATCGAACACGGGCCACATTAGTGAAACGCGCGTGGCCTGACCACTATACGCCAACCTTGCTCCCCATACTCAAGTTCCAAAGCTTGTAGGCCAAACTAGGAAAAAAAAACTAAGTCAGAGGCTAGTTGCAAATAAATTTTGGTTTTGTTCATTCGCGCACTTTTGTCTGCGAGTTTTACAAGCCAAAAAAAAAAACAAAAAAACAAAAAGCTGTTGCCAGCCTCATTAACCCTTACGCCGAACAGGTTTCTCTTTCACGAGTAAAATTCTGGCGTTAGACAAAGTAAACTTGATAAGCCACCCTTAGAGAGGAAAAGGGTTAAACTGAGTTCCTGTAATGTCCGGAACATGGACAAACCAGGCGGCAATAACACTAATTTCTTTTATAAAGAGAGATCAACTAAGGGCGAGGGTGACTCGTCCAGTTCGCGCTAAATTTAGCTTATTCCTTTTTTTTTAGTCTGACGCGGTAGCAGTGAGAAGGACGTTATTGAGAAGACGATGTTTCAAATGGACTGTGAAAGCCACATCATTTATGGACTCATCAGCGGATATAGCCAGTCCTCTCTTCGGATTTTCTCGATATATGTTCAAGTGCCTGTGGACTAGGACTGCCCCTAACGATAGGTTATTTATTCAGAGGGTTTTTGGGAGAGTCCAATCACACTTCAAGCCAGGTAAGCCACGAGGATTCATGCGTTATAGGCAGGATTAACAAGATATCTTCTTTATCCCATTTCCTCTCCATCTCCCATTTTCATAGAGTTACATAGAAAAAGTGTTTCTGTCATGTCCATGCAGGACTCCATCACACAATACTCAATTTACACAAGGCCTTTAATGTAAGGCAATAACTAATATTTCAATTAAAGCACAAAACACACTGAATGTAACTCACAATGTGCATGATAGCGGAAGTAAGGGCTGTTAATAAGAAAGCGTTCCACTAAATTCAGTCGGACTATAGCCCTCCCCTTTTATGTAGTTTGTGTACCTGGTCCTTTAGAAACATGAGAACGTTTGTAATACCGCTCCCTCGCGAGTTCATATCAAATCTCCGTAATCTATAATATCCCAGTGTCAGCTACCCAGGCTACCGTTTGAAGTATTTGAAGTAACCTATTTAAATTATTTTTTCCAGATTCGCGTTGTTAAAGGATGGGAATGTGAAAATTTTCACTACTCGCAAACCCACATCCCTGGAAAATGGCCAGATGACTGGGACCAAAGTGGACTTTGGTCACTTTACAAGAGAAGAAAATTTACTGATTAAAATAACTATTCTAATCTACAGGCACACTTACAAATAATCTGTGAGTCATGTGAATCAAGGAAGGGCTGCACAGTTTTTTCATATTGACAATGAGTTTATGTTTAGCGAGAAAGAAATTGAAAACATAAAGGATTTTTTTGTCCATATAAAATCAAATACATGGAAAAAAAAAGTAAGACCATTCTTCATTTTTTGAGACTGTTAGCTTGAATACGGATCTAAAACCAGGTGTAGTACGCACGCACCCCTGGCCCGTAGACTTGCATCGGTTACTTAGTAAAGTGTTAATGAGGTCTTCTTTGAATGAATCAGAATTCCCGTGTTATTGTTCATTAAATAAATAGTTAAGATTTATAGTGTAACTTTACAAAATTTGTTATGTTGTCTTCCACTTGCATTGGTTAGATTTAACAATTATTCATCGAAGTAAAGGTGAATAGTTGTGAACAGTTGTGGATATCAGGGACCGCGCAGGGGGAGGGGCTGGGGGGGGGGGTGCTTTTCAACAGTGAAAAGCAAGTAGTAATAAAAAAATCGAAGTTAATTCTGTATTGAACTTTTTACCGAAAACTGATACTTAGGGTACTTAGGGTTATACTTATAATTATACTTAGGGTTATATTAAATGCACGAATAGTTTTAAGCACGGTTGTTAGTATATTTAGGATATTTTTTAATTTAATACTTGGCTGACGCCCCTACTGGAAACCAGCTATGGTTTTTTTTCTTTTTACATTGTTGAATAGGCTAGCGTGATAAAAAAAAGTTATTATCTATTTTTTTTATCTTTATCTTTATCTTTAGTCATTTCAGAGGTCCCCCCCTCTCCCCCCCTCCTTGTTGACTCACGCTAAAGCGCGTTCGAAGTGAGCAACCCCCCTCCCCCCTCCCCCTCCCCCTGATTGCAAACTTGCTTCGCGGGCCCTGGATATTTTAGTCACCGCACATTTCCTTTCCTAGCTTCTGTCCATTTGACGTTAACACCGTTTGCCTGATTTCCTGCTGTTCTACGCCAAATTGAAATTACCATCATCATCATCATCTTGGTTGTCGTCGTCGTCATCATCATCATCATCATTGTTATTATTAATTATTATTATTATTGAAGCTTCACGTTAAGCATGTTTTTAAGCCTTTTAACGCAAGAAATTGAATACGAAAATTTTATTTTTGCTGAAAGTGGACATAAAATTTAAGAGTGCGTAAGATTTTGTTAAGAGTTGATCATCTTCTCATAAAGTGTTTTTCCATTATAAAATCATTATTATTATTATCATATTAAAACTGGTCGTCTGAAAATTACTTCAATTACAGCATACAAAATCCTAGCAACCAAACAGATCAAATTGAACATATTGTTTTTGTAACGAAGTATTTTTTTATGCCGCCAAAAGTGAAGAGAAATTGAGAATCTTTATTGCCTAGTCTTACTAATTTCCCGGACCGTCATGACAAAAAAGTAAGCTGCTGTCATATTAACGCGAGAAAACAGTTCCAAAACATGCTGAAAACAACAACAAAGACATTAACAACGACCGCGATGTGGCGTACGTTTTGTCAACAAAACACTTATTTTCCGTCTCGGCTATTGAAACTATTTAGGTAGAATATGTTTTCTTTTTATATTTTCTTCTACTAAATCAAGTAGCACGTCTGTTTCCACATTGAAACGAGACTGGTTTTCTAAACAAAGCGGTGTTAGAGTCTAATGCAACAAGTGGTGGTGTTTCAATGGCAACTGAGTTAATACGATAACTTGGCCTAGTTACATTCGAAGAAATATTATCTTTCTCCGACCTGAGTGAATTGACAGACCAAAGAACAACGCTATAAATGACAACGATTCCCTCATTGAAAGGCGTCATACATACATGAGTCGATGACTTGATTCTTTAAGTAAATCAGCCTAATATTATTAGTTAGTTAATGAAAACGAAAACACGTACAGCTATTACTTAAGTATGCACCGCTAAAAAATTGCAATTCGACCGGGGTCGATGGTGTTCGGAAAAAAGAAAAACACTGCACTCCTTATACTACAATTTAATATAAATCGTACTTAAGTTTTTTTTTTTGGTAACAGTCTATGGTACTAACTCTGCGCTACAAATCCGTATACTGGCACTTAATGCGATCTCTGATAACTTTCAAACAAGTGAAGTAACCCAAATGAGAAAATGTACGGCATTAAATCACGATTTAAAAAAATCCCCCCCCCCACCCAAAAAAAAGAGATGGCCATCCAGACTAGGAAAATCGAAGGGCCACAGCTCGCAGGGTGAAGACCACGCGAAGTGCAGAAACAAATTTAATAATATACATGAAAAAATTTCTCGATTCTGATTGGCTAAGAGAAATGCAGTTTTTAGGAAATACGATGCAGAAAAAAGGTAATTCAGTGCAGAAAAAAGGTAATTCAGTGCAAAAAAGAGGTAAACAACAGACGATTCTGATTGGTTCATTGACAAAGGAACTGAAATTGAGCCAATCAAACGCAACCTTTGAATGGCGCAAAGCTGCAAGCGACTCTGCGAGCGAAAACAATGGCTGGCTTTCTGAGCAGGTTTTCTTTCTTCGTAACCGCAATAACAGCAGAGAAGCTGCAAAACAGCTCTAAAAAGGAGAAACGGCTGCGAAAAGCTCTGTATTTTAGCTGTCTGTTTGGAAACAGTGGTGTCCAGAGAAGGGAATTATCTGGACGTTATTGGAATTACGAGTCCGCTTAATTCAACACTTCACAGGAGTGACGCCGAGATTAATAAACAAACAAGGACAAACAAGGCGAAGATAACGAACTAGAAAGCCTGAAGGTAATGATTACAGCGCTTGATAGACAATTAGCAAACAAAGTAGCCTTATAGCTATAGCCTGTACTATGCTATACTGTGATAGGAGCAAAATTGCAAAAATAAACTTCACGAAGAATTTCAGACGCTGCAAAGTCTAAGTTAAGGGGGGACTAACTTAACTACAAAATGAGCTAACATTGTTGCTATGGAAAGTTCTCAACGCTCATATCTTGGAAACCCTAACTTGCACAGACAAGCTGTCTGGCTATGTTTTTACAATCAAAAAGGTTTACAAGATTTTCGAGTCACAACCATATTTGGTAAGTCACGTGACCAGAACAGAAAAAGGCCTAAAACTCGAGTGGCGTACACTTCTGGATATCGAAAATGGTGCCAATGGTTTACAATCGCCAAGGTGCAAAACTCTACGTATCGATTTTTGGAAATTCGCATTTTTCTGAGATTTATGACGTCATAAGCACGCAAATTCGTACCATTTCGTCATTATCATTGCAGTCATGTACGTTAACAACAATTACGTAGGCTTGTAAAGAAGGCTGGAATATCTCCGATTGGCAAAAAAAATCGGAACTTCACATAATTTTCTCCAAGTTTTAGGGATTTTTCTCTCTAAGGCGCGGTTGGGGCCTGGGCCAAGTTACGCATGCACAATAGCAATTTATTAATTTTCAATGTTCACCTCTTCGCACGTTTCACCAATACAGTCGCAAAAACACCGAAAAACTGTGTTTTACAAATACAGTCCGCAAAAATCCCTTGGCAACAACGCTAAGTCTGTATTTAAGTTAGTCCCCCCTTAAATAGCGGTTTTACTCCTATTAAAGGCAATAATTTTCAACGAGTCTTGAAAATGAGACATCTGCTTCTGCAACATCACAGAATAGGTTGTAGTAATAAAACCATTCTTCTCAGGGCCTCTTCATATGAGCACGACAACTGGACTGGCTTGGTTAGCGGGATGAATTTTTTCATCTTTTCGTATGGGACATTACAGCTTGGTTACCGAGATAAAAAGTGGTCACGTGACCACTCCGGCGTGAAATCTAACGAACAAGTCTGGGGTTAATTTTTCGCTTTTAACGGTTCTAGAAACATCAAAATCCTTTTCTTTGTTTTAACTGTCAAAATGCATTATTCCCAATTTAAAATAGAAGTAAAAAGAAGTCGTGAAAATGTTCTATTGACGAAAATGCATTGCATCATTTTTATTCCTGTAACCGGGGATAGACTGTCCATATGGCACAAATTCCAACCCGGTTACCGATATCTCTCTCTAAGAACCAGAGATCTCAGCAACCTTGGCCAGCCCGCCCTTTCATATGAATATATCGGAATTAGTCACAAAGTATTTAGTGGTAAGACGAGATCTCGCTAACCGGCTCATATAAAGAGGCCCTCAATCAGAAAACTCGGCACAAAAAATATAAAATATCACCACCTGTGAAACGACAATCATGGTGTAATTCCATCATCCACCAAAATCTCTGTCAAATTTCAGTGGAATTGTCCCTCAAAAGTCAGAGACTTGAAGCTTGAAAATGAAACACCCACTCCCCAAATTTGGCTCGTGAATTGACTCATAGGCAGGCTTAATAAGAGAAATTTGGTTTGGAAATTTAAATCACATAATCATTAAATTGCGAGGCCAACACGGGTAAAAAATTTGTTATAACTCTTTCTCCTCCTCTCCACTGTCTCCACATTCTGTCGTTCAAGTATGCTTGCAAATCGTCAGTGCTTATTCCACGACGGTTCTTGACCCCGAGTTTCAAGTTGTTCCATGCAGACTCGGCCTCTTGAGTGTGAACCCCGTTAGTAGGATCCACGAAGTTATCAGAGTGAACTACGACGCGATGACGCGAAACATGATTGGGAAGATGCCGTTCTAAGCCCTGATAAGCCCCCCAGTCATCTGTGTAAACTTCGCTTCCCGGCTGAAGACATTTTGCTAATATTGGAAGAAGGGTGGTTCTGTCTCTCCTTTCCACCACTTGATAATACCCTCTCGCTGGTCGAGTCATAGTTGACAAGACACCAAAGACCCACACCTCGGCTGCTCGACGTCCTCTACCGTACTATCATGGGAATAATATTTAAGTTTATTTCAATTAGCACAGAGCTCTGTTTGCCTTGGAACGGGAATACGTTCCTTTTAATTTTGGTTGAAGTAAAATTAAACACCAATAAAACGACATGCAGTTGACGACGGTTTTACGAAACCCAATTTATAGGCTCGGTAGGTGTCTCATCTCCTTGTCTTTTGCCGCCTTATCGGCTAGAGCAAACGGTCTTTGAAACAACGGAACCCTAAAATTCAACCACTCATTGGCTAGGTAACAAAGCGAACCGCCTATTGTTATAGAGGAAATTATCTCACCTTTGCCTTGTGGTTAAATTTGCTCTCGTCACATTTGACTACAGCTGTCCCTGGAAACGGTATAAAAAGATTCCGTTGTATATCTGTCGAGCAGACGTCCTCTAAGCTCCTAAAAACCCTGCAAACTAGGTTTTCGTTTAGCGATAACATCCTTGCAGCCCTTCTGCGAGGTTCATCTTGAGTCCAGAAGTAAATCATCAGTATTAAGTCGCCAAGGGGTATTTTTGGAAACTTTTCAAAGAAGCTGTTAGTGCGCAGACTCTTCTTTTTCTGGCATACTGAACATCTCCTGAAAAAAATGTAGTAAAACACTGCAAGCACCGGCCAAAAGGACTCGCGAGTAGACGCAATTTGAAAACTTGGGTCTACTTGCGACTCCGTTTGGCCAGCACTTGCGATGACTCCCGCTCACTTTGGTCGAGATCAAATTTTTACGCAAGTCCACGAACGTATTTCACCGTTTGGCCACCCAACCCAAGTCAACGCAAGTCAAATGACGTCCATTCATTGTCATAGCAACCTATTAACCAACGAAATGTCTGCGACTTGCGTGTACTTACGAGGACACTTGTCATTATGCAAGTTCAGTTTGCGGCGACTAGTTTGGCTTAAAAAACCACTGTAGTATTAATAATAGAACATAATTATAAAGCGGAGAAATTTTCCTATTACTATGTGAGCCGGGTGTACGTGGTTGAAATTGAAACCTACACATAGCTTACAATGTATTTGACCACAAAACACGTTTTCATACCAAATGAAACGGGTTGGAATGACAGACCGCGGAACAATGCTCTATCTGGTAAGAGTTCGATAATGTTCGATCAAAGAAGCGTCTGATTCTCGCACGTTCGATTGTGTTTGATTGACAAGACGTCTGGCAGGGTGAGTTACCATAATGTTCGATTGCCGAATGGCTACGCCGAGTTTTGTTGATGTATATATATATATATATATATTAAAAGAGAGCGTATCCTGAAGTTGATACTTTTTGTTAATTTATGCGAAGTGTGGTCATTACACTTAATTTATAAACACAAGCTAGCGATCAGTCCTTAATTTATGCGAAGTGTGGTCATTACACTTAATTTATAAACACAAGCTAGCGATCAGTCCTAAATTTCTAAATTAACGTTGCCGCCAGAGCGCGCTTTCTAGGTTGCTTTCCAATCGCAGTACCTATCAGTTCGAGTCAACTTGAATACTTAAATTTCTTCTTTTTTTTTTTGGCTTGTTCTCGTTGTTGAGTAAGATGATACTATAAACTTATAAAAGTAGAATAAGATTCATACCATTGATAGCCATCCACGTGGGTGCCTGACCTGGCAACAAGAGTCATGTCCGAATTGCATCCGCCGCAATGAAGGGGATTCGCAAGAAGAGAGCGTCCTTGCAACCAGCGCACTTGTCTATCAGTCGAAGCCCGCTTAAGCTCCATAAAATATTGCAGATCCATTCCTAGTAACGACTACTTAACAGTGTTGTCAATGACGAGGCGTTTTTGATCAGTCATACACTGAACAGCTAATTGTCTCGGAATGGTCCATGATTGGAGGGTAGCATTGTCAGAGAGATGAGCCCCTTGGGGAAAGGAGGGTAGAGGCTGCCGCTGATTACGCAGGCAAATGTGCACAAGACCCTGGAAGTTCAAATCCACTCGAATCTGGCAACGACATACAAAATAATTTCAACATTTCAGCATCATAGAGATAATACACAATTACTGTATCCCACACAATAGTCCCGAACGGGAGCTTTCAATGGATTTTCGCGCGCCAGCATAAATTATTTTGGCTAATTCAATGATATCTACTGCTATTTAATTTTGTTTCGGGGTGTTTGGAAAAAGTAAAAGAGGCGCGCTCGTGCGCGCGTACACTAAAAACATTGCGAATTTGCCTTGAGATTGAGCTTTTTTCAGTTGAAATTTTCCCTTTGTCGTCGTGTTGTAAAGAAAGAGCACGGTGACCCCCCTTTTTTTATAAGTGTAATGTACTTGTAATAGGCACACGAAAAACATATTTAAGGAGAAAAAAAGGTTAATAGTACAAGTTGGATTATTTATATATAAATGGGGTGAAACTCTATGTTTGGAGCCTGGAAGGAGTTTGAGATGATGACGAAGTGGTCCAATTTCCTCACAATATTTGCAAGATCGGGCAATTTGAAATCACAATACTAAAAGACTATAGCCCAGAAAAACAATTAGGCTCTAGTTTTCACTACTATTCATAGTTTTTGCTACGTAATAACAGCTTTCTTCAGTTTTTCATGCTTCGAACATTTCTCGCACAACTCCGTAAAAACACTTAGAACAACGAGTATGCAGGGCGAAAACAAGCACGGTGACCCCATCTTTTTATTGCATTTTTTTAATGTCCTATGCATGACTGTCAATTGTGCCAAGTCTGAAGTACATCCTTTTCGGGGGAATTACCTTAAAACGAGACGATCACCCACTGTTTTCCCGCCATATTTGGGAGGTATGCCTATGCGCATGACCGCAAAACAGCGTCCCTCTCTCAAATTACACGCCACGCCGCTGTTAAAATACATGCTGTAGGATGGAAGGAGAGTTTTACCTTGAAATATACGCAAATTTTCGATGATCATTTTAACTTATCAAGAGAGAAAGTATTTCCAAAGTATCGAGGCTGGAGCCACGTGGCTATGAAGCTAGCTACAGCTGGTAAATAATGAAATATTTCAATGTTTATTCCCTGGCTTTTAAGCTAAGTCGAAGCACTCTCGAATCAGCTTATCCAGGCTCCCTGGTCATTTAGTAACATGCGCTTGAAATTGCAGATAGTAGACGTTCCGTTAGCGTATTTGTGTCTGTTATATAGTTCAATTGAATATAATTAGTGTACCTCATAAACTAGTCTTGGCTATGCATGTCCATACTTCAGAATCTTGCGTTAATTAAGTTCATATAATATTCCGACTAAAAACGATTTAAGCAAGCTTAAATAGCAGTTTCGCGTATACAGATGACACATCCTTTTTTTTTGGTTTATGAAACTTTTACTTTCTATATTGTATGCTCTTGTACATTCTTCACATCGTTTCGTTAGGATTGAAGTTGTATTTGTACGAATGTACTGTAGCCGCGCAGACTTAGGGGGCGAGTCAGTGGGGACACTGTCATGGATTGACATGCGCAGCATTTCTCACATAACGCGTTGTCTTAAGAAGTCTACATTTTTTAGGCTTACAGAATGTACAGTTATCTGTAAATGAATATCTGGAGTCCATGACATGTAAAAGAAGCCAAAACTTAGGCAGTGTTTGTTTTAATAATTGTAATCATGGGCAAAAGCTGAGAATACAGTTTCTTTCGAAATTGGTAAATACTTTTGATGGTCCAGCACAACAGCAAGCAAACTGAATGTGTGAATTAATGATCATCGCAGTTATAAACACTGCTGACCTCTGCGATAACTGTGCAATTCATTCTTTATTCTGCGGTTCAAATATACGATTTTCATATATTTATTCTCATATAGTAAGTGAACTTGTTTGTGAAACGAAAAAATATACTGTTAAGCTGACTCCATGGGAAAATTATTGGTCATGCAACAATGCAACAGACTCAAACAAACATGCAAGTGAGAAAATAACATTTATTTCTCTTGGTCTGCCAAAAGTTTGTACATGACCATGCAACCTCATACTCATCTGTGGGACACTGGAGAACCCACACGGTGTTAAAAAAGGATTAGGGAATTCAGTCCCCGGTGTCATGATCAATCTCTATGGACTGATAGCAGCTGCCATTGGCACTACACGTGTGGTCTTGTGATCACCCCACAGAAGAATAGTACACTGCCATGAGACTGTGATATGTGCAGTACATGAATACATACATGTAACTATCAAATACATTCTTTCTTTCAGGTAGAGGGAAAATCCACTTATTACTTGGTTGAAAGGTAAGGGGAGTATTTTTCATGTTACAGCCATGTTCTAGGTATAACACAAAGGTATACTAAAATGTATTAAGTATAACAATTAATGAACACTTGAATTTTCTGACTGGTCAAACTTACCAAGGTTGCTAAGGATAGAATTCCTTATAAAATACTTTAGTTAGGTGAAGTATGGAATAAAATAAAAGGAAAAGGTCACAGTGCTAAACATAACCACAGTTGTCACTTTTGATGAAGGCAACACATCATATATCATATAAAATTACTTGAAACATCTCTCTGAATTCCTTTATTGTTGTAAACTTGGCCACCTGAGACATTGGCAGTGTATTGCTATTGTTTTTTTATGATAGCCCAATATTGTAAGTTACAATGTACAGTGTACTAATTTTCGCTTTTAAAATAACTGCTTCACCCAATGAAGCAACATGATTATACATACCTAAAATGTAGAAAGATACCCATACATGATAACCATTGCAATTTAAAGATTTTAAGGTTAAAACACTGGCACTAAATGTCTGGATGATCATGCAGTGTAGTAAACGTGTTAGTCCAGTTTTCAGTTGTCATGAAATTTTGAATAACACACAGTACTGGAGGAAAGATTGCGTGAGCCAAAAGAACGTCTGCGTAGGAGGTCAAGTACATCTGGGGTTGTCTACACTATCACTGGTATATATCTTGGTATGGCTATCCACATTCAGTATGACAATTTACCGTGGTGAATAATTAACAGTGGAGGACTGGGATTGACTCACAGTATCAATGGCTGTCTACATTCAACATATTAATTTGCCGTGGAGAAAACTTAACAATGGAGGATTTTCAAGGATGTCCACCCGTTTGTGAAGTTTATTTTAGTTTTCCAAGAGGTAAAAAGGAAGTGGGATGAGAGAAGAAAGTCTCAAGATGTTCAATTGGTGAAGATCAAGTGTGACATTTAGAAGATGGAAAAATCAACATGTCTCTTAAGTTACTTTATGATGTAGATGTGGCCACCAGAGACTTTTGCAATGTATCATTTTAGGTTGTTTTACAAGGACTGGTTGTAATGATGAAATAGTCTGATATCATAACTTAGAATTTAAAAAAATTAACCAATTTATAAAAAGAATGCTTCAATCCCCAACATAACATGAATAAATGTGACCAAGGCTTTCATCAAAAAAAAATTTTAAGGAGCTCAAAACTTTGAAGCTTTGAAAATTAGTGTGCCCAGCATTAAATTTTGTGCCAAAACTAAGATTTCCTTCTCGCAAAAATTCAAAAGTGAGTTTTACAGGGAGAACGGGCACTACTAGAGCACATCCGTGACACCTAAAATGTAGAAAAGTAAACATAAAGAATAAACATAACCATTGCAATGTAAAGTTTTAAAGGTCTAAACACTAGTGCTAAATGCCCAGATAACCATACAGTGAAGGTCAAGCATAGTAAGTACATTTGCCTCACAGTATCACTGGTAAATATCTTCAAACCACAATGCTGGAGGTTACAACAATGACATCCACCAAGAACAAGAAGCTCATGGAAATGTCCAGGATGGAAACAAGAATAACTACAGAAGGGGAATATCATTTTAGGATAACATACTTAAAAACTGACAGCTTTAACTGTAGCCTTTTTAACCATAAACGATGTAACCTTACTCATTTTTACTTGTCTAAGAAAATCACCAGTAAATAAAAGGAAAAAAAGGTGCAAGATGTGTAAGTTCACTGGAAACATAATAATAACCGTAAAAATAGAAATTAACCTTAAACAATTATCAGTCATTGTTTAAGAGGTCACATGGTATATTAATATCACCACAGAGAATAAAACTTGCCCTTGAAAACTAACAAACACAATGACAAACATTGCATAATTAGCAGTACTCTCAGAATTATACTCAGCAATGACAATCGATGACAGGGAAATAATGGATTGCAATTCCAGTCAATAAAGTAAGGTTAAGTTCTTCAAGTTTTGTCGTTGTGGCTTGGATAATCACCATAAAATAATACTAGTTTCCTTTTCTTTTAAGAAAAATATTAAATCTACTCTTTGTGTTACAGCCCATGTAAAATGTAATAGAAAATGTACTTCTTAACAATTTGAACAAACTTTATGACAAATTGCAATGACAGTACCCCTTTAAGATTACCTGAAGTATGACTGGGCCATTATTTACTGTACCATAATTCTTAATTGAGCCAGGTCCTATGTGTCCACGCTCTTAATGAGCGAGGATCGTTGCCTCCAGGCTCTTAAGAATGTAACCCTAGTTGACAGCATTCTTAATTGAGCCAGGTCCTATGTGTCCACGCTCTTAATGAGCGAGGATCGTTGCCTCCAGGCTCTTAAGAATGTAACCCTAGTTGACAGCATTCTTAATCGAGCCAGGTCCATTGTGTCCACGCTCTTCATGAGTGAGGATCGTTGCCTCCAGGCTCTTAAGAATGTAACCCTAGTTGACAGCATTCTTAATTGAGCCAGGTCATTGTGTCCACGCCCTTCATGAGTGAGGATCCTTGCCTCCAGGCTCTTAAGAATGTAACCCTAGTTGACAGCATTCTTAATCGAGCCAGGTCCATTGTGTCCACGCCCTTCATGAGCGAGGATCGTTGCCTCCAGGCTCTTAAGAATGTAACCCTAGTTGACAGCATTCTTAATCGAGCCAGGTCCATTGTGTCCACGCCCTTCATGAGCGAGGATCGTTGCCTCCAGGCTCTTAAGAATGTAACCCTAGTTGACAGCATTCTTAATCGAGCCAGGTCCATTGTGTCCACGCCCTTCATGAGCGAGGATCGTTGCCTCCAGGCTCTTAAGAACATAACAGTTTGCTCATAGAGACAGGACTATTCGGTGAACAACTTTTGTGCAACAAACTTTAAAGAGACCAACTTTTAAGTTACCAACTATTAAGAGAAACGTTTGATAGACCAGACAGTGACTTTTGACATGTAATACCTATTGGAAATTCATTGACCAAAACGTTGTATGAATAAAAATTCTTGATTGAAAAATGAAAAAAAAAATCAATGTTGATTTAATGCATTACTTGCATTAGTACAGGATGTTGAGGTGAATTTGACACCACATATATCACTGACAGCTAATAATGACAAGTATTAATACTAACAGTAATTATTCTAACTTAATAATGTGGTTTGGATTTATACTCAACATCCGGGTGCTATCGCAACGACAAGGATCGAGTGGGTTCATGTTTTTTTGCTCATTAGAATAGGATGAGGGAGGTATGCTGCCCAGGTTAGGCCTAGCTGTGTATTTTTCCATGCTGGTACACAGCTAGGCCTCATCTGGGTCGTATACTTCCCTTTCCCCTTTTTTTCTTACAGGACTCCAGTTATCAGAGAAACAATCATTTCCTGACTCACTTGCTGGTAAGCAAAATGAAGATATACATAACTAATCATATTACAGTAAGCAACCTGTAGCCAAGCCCGAGTTAAGATAATATGGATAATAACAAAGTTCTAGCTAGGCGGAAATGAAAGGGCACCCCACTCTGCCATTTTCTTGCCTGCCCTTTCGTTATGCTGAGTGCCCTGTGTTTTTTCTCGCTCAATTTTTTTTGTATGATCATACGGTCAGTGGTATGGTTAAGCCACTGGTATGGTTATCCACCTCAAGAGCCAAGAAAAATTTCCTGACAGCCAAGTTCTTACAGCTATTGCACTATTTGACCCAGAAAACATACTATTTAGAGTTTCACCCTTTACAGTGAGAAATTTTACATTTTCATAACATGCAGATTAAAAATATGTAAATTATGCAAATTTTTCACCCTTTGCCTTATTATAAACCTAGATAAAACAATGAAAACTATTCATTAACTTGTAATATACATTATTAACTGAATGGAATTCACCTGTTTCTTATTTGAAGATTAACATCCTATAGTCACTCATATTATCAGTCACTTATGTCACATAATAAGTAGCCAGGCCTTAAAGAATTTGGGATTTCCTGCGCTGGTTCCCTTGGCAGCTTGAATATTAACTAAAGGAAGGATTGAAGGGAAGTTCCAGCAACTGGCAAATAGCCTGACTTCTGGCTGTATATTTAATGTGGTCTCAGTCGCTCAGAAGCCTTCAAACTAATACAGCCATGCCGACAACATGCTGGCAGATATATACCACATACACTCTTTTCGAACAGTGTGTGGGTTCTTTAACATCCCAAATTCACCTGTTTCTTGGTTCACTCTAAGATTGGTATATTTTTCTTATTTGTTAGATGGGACAACATTAAAAGTGGAAATAACATTTCCACTTTTTAACCCAACGTTACAATCAAACTAGGACGTTCATTAACACAACAGATCATGTAAAAAATCCAGGTGCAAGAGAGACACACTCACATGCAATCAATTACTATGGTCATCCTTTTCACAGCTGCTAAAGTATTTTGGACACTGATACTAGTAAGATAACATCTGAGATATCCCCATATCCCCTCCCGGCACACTCATCCCCTCCCCCCCCCAAAAAAAGCACACACACATGCACACAAGAAACATTTTATGCTATGTTTGTAGCAAATAACGATTCTCAATCTGCTTTGTTTACAGGTGGCCAAGCAAACAAAGGCTAAGAGTTATTATAACAAGAGAAAGTGCAAGAACCAACAAATAAAACTATTGAAACAAGAATTTCAGACACTCATTTTATTACAAGCTCTTTCCACGTGAAAACAAAACAAGGAAAAGAACTGTACAAAATTAACACATCCCCTTCCCTCTGTACGAGTCTCCACCTTTAAACTTCCTCCATTCCAACTTCCATTCCTCCTTCCATTCAGGCCAAAATATCAACAAAGACAAGTAAAGGTACCTCAAAAATACTAACGTGATGGGTACCTTAAATATGTTATTCGGAGAAACGTAGTGCTCCTCATCGCGGTTAGTTACCTCCCAGCTAAATAGCGTTCGTGTGCGCGATTGATTATTCAAGCTTTTTTTCTGTAAACCCTATCAACCATACGAAATAGAGCGGCGTTTGCATAAATTCTCCCACAAAAATTGGCAATAAACCGTTAAAAGCTAGTGCCAGGGTCTAAAGGGGTATCCTCAAAAGAATTGTTTTTTCTGTCTCAATGTCAATGTTAGTTATGATGATAATGATGAGCAATCATCGAAAAATAAGCTAAAAAA